>JANTFA010151083.1:0-21079 GCA_026413405.1 Phytosciara flavipes
AAAGCACACAAAAATTCCAAAACTTTCTCCGCTTCCTTTTGCAAAAATTTATATTAAATCTGAGATGTCTTTACCAGTTTCGATCTTTTTTTCTCTTCGTCTTCATCTGCCTCTTCTTTTCTTCTTTCTACGTCATTACGTTTTCTTCGGTTTCGTCAGGTCGTCAAGTCGTTATGATATTTTTGATTAATTGAAATTGAACAACATTATAACCCCTCAATAAAAACAGAAAGTAATTTACATTTGCTTTGAAGCATTTCTGTGGCATCTATTTTCTCGGCCAGTAAATTTGATTTATTTGGCAGTAAAAAGAAACAATTTTTGATGGCAGTAAATCTCGGGGCTGTACTCCCTTGATCCTCACTCCTAGCGTTGCCATTTTTGAAATTTGAAATAGATGACATTTTGCAGCAAAAGGAGGACAAAAGGGGACGCTCATATTTAAAAAAAAGCGATCAAAATTTGTTTCTGAACGCAGAGTCATTTGTCGTTTTGTAATATGCATCGAATATGACTTGAAGAATGAAGAGACAGATACGTCAACATTTATTTGGGTTTCACGGTCGCAACCAAAAAAAATCTCCGAAAGATAACTTCTTCCTTGACCCTTCGACTCAGTTCTAGGCCCTAGCAAGTTGTCAATTTTTTCTTTGTTCTTCCACAGTTACCGTGCACGATTTTGCTTTGTCAGGGCCCGATTAACGATTTCAGCGCCTTGGGCTATCGAACTGTATTGAACTGTTGTAAAATGATGGCGGGCGGAGCGAGCTAAGATTTTTGCGATTTTGAATTGCCCTACTTCTCAGAGCCCTTAACTGCTCCAGCGAACTACTTTTATTAGCAAAGATGTAATATTATGGCGGTACAGAACGCCAGCGAAGTGAGCTAAATTCTTGAGTGATGGTTTATAAAGTTGGTTCATCTTGAAAAAAGAAGACGAAAGAGTTCATTTTACAAAAAAAATGTATAGCCCCCTCGATTCCGCCTCTTCGTTTTTTTAATTTACTGCCAAAATGAATCAAATTTACTGTCCAAATAATGTGATACCTTATTACTTGTGTGTGAGTAATGAACACTAAGTACCGTCCAGCGTTTTACATCAAATGCATATACGGTTTGGCGGTAAAAGGTAAATTTTTACCATACTGTTGATCTCCATAATGACAATGGTGTTCGGTGTTAAAAGAACGCAACTTTTCAATGACTAGCCACGCGAGCACACTATTATTTTATTAAGACATGTTTTTGATATTATAGAACTGTTGTTAACACATTTTTTATTTGTCAGTACAAAAATTTCATGTCAGATACAGTTAGGATGCCTATTATATTACATGAGAGACTTAGAACGGGCTAAGCACGGTCATTCTGAAATTTATACCAATGAATTACAGAGCATTACAGAAACAAAAACAAATTTTTCCGATTTGTTGTTTTTATTGTGCGGTTTCTGATGATCTTTTTTGTGTTGAGGTGCTGGGCATGAAAACTACAACATAGAATGTTGATGGTGTACAGCACGTCCAAATGAATTTCGAAAAAAAAATTTCACTCTGTGTGCGATGGTAATGATCGTATCTAGATAGAATGGATAACAAAAGATTTTCACCGTACATACAATGATGCGGAATAGGCAAGTTCTTTTCATCATCATCATCATCATCACCATCATCCCGATAGCAATTTTATATGATAATGTGATGGCCATCTAATTAAAGCGCATGGTCGAGTGGTTCCTGTATGGGAGTTACATTGATGGCGAGTTGGTCGTTAATTTTTAGAAACAATAATTTCACTGTTCGAATCGATTTGGAAAATTTTCACTAGCCAGCACACGGCAACAATCTCTCCCAGATCTCGCGGAATTGTATCGAATCGGCTCGTCAAAAATATATTTTGATTCAGAGTCAAAAACTTACACTGTGCCGCGATGGTATCACGTTATCAACATGTAATAGTAGATTATAGTACCGCTCACGTAAAAGACACATAACTATTGCATTATTTGAGCCGAAGGCAAGGTTGCCTTATTGCAACCATGTTGTAGCCGTGTCCATACGGACACATCTTTATTGTACTTTAACGTAATTGCGAAATGGTCGTTCAAAACAATAACAATGAAGTTTCAGCCTCTCTCCGAATTTTTGAAGGCCACATACAATGTCAACCTTGTTTCAAATACAAATTGCATCCATAGTCACCTAACTTTGAATTTAATAAATCAATGAAGGGGGTCTGTTATGTTAAATCTACATGGAAATGGAAACGCGATGAACAATCAACGTACCGGTTGATACAATTGATCGGAAATTTTTGTTTTCATTATTGGCCAGTACGTAATCAATCTGCTATCGGTTAAAATGTCGCCTAATGTTCGATACAAAATCGTTTACTTCATTCATTTTGACGTTTTGATAAATGAAACTCAGCCAAGGCGGCGTTTCTAACAACATCATAGAGTTGATTTATCGAATTCGATGGAGCCGAAATGGGACATGGTACCTGGAGAAATCCATAACACTGTAACGCAGTGTAATGAACAGTGCAGTGCTATGAAATTCTCAGGATCGAATTCTGTAAACAAACTCTGTGATGTTGCTAGGTAGCTGTCTTGTTATTGCACATTTCTGACGATGACGATGCTTCACCATATATACAGCCAATAAATCAACTCTTTGACAACATCAAGTTCTATTTAAAGTATCGGTATCGGTAACATATCACACTTTGCATAGGTATGCCGATCGTTGCTAAAGCGTAACGTCGACAATGTCGCATTGTAAACAAGTATCTCGAGTCAGAAATTACTTCAAATGAATTGTTTGAATATTAAATTAATTTCTGATTTGAATTTAAATAAAGTGGCGCGACAGTGGTTGATAGCAATTTTAATTGTATTTACAAACTTTAAAGCTCATGCCACACACAATATGAGGGATTGAGTGATGTAACACAACATTATATTCAATTTTCCATATGCTTTGACCGATAAACTATCGAACAACTGACAAATAATGCAATACATGAAGCATAGGCAATGATCAATGCTCTACTACAGGTACAGGCATGAGTGATCCTCTAAATAGAGTACTGAAACTGAATAGTGTACCATACAAATATTTTGCACTGTAAAAAGAGTGGGGATGAAATTTCATACAAATGAGTACTCTATTTGGCAGCTGACTTTGATCACACTTTTGCCTGGAGAGCATTGACTATATGACTTTTTGATTGTGGTACAGGGCAATTTTTTTTTTCAAATTAAAAGAAAATTTACACGAGCCGGCTGGCTTGAATAAAAGCACTGCTGAGCCGTTAGTCAACTACGACTTGGCTGTAGGAAATAGGCATAACTGCGGCTGTCATGTCTGGAACAATTTTTACAAATAAATTTGCCAATACGGTCGTCGTTCGTTGCCTTGCAGTTTCTCTAGACCCACATTCGGATTCACTTAATTCACAAAAAGTGGTCCGCCAATGAATCCACTTGCCAAACCCAACATTCCACAAAATACTCTTTATCTATAGAGGTGACACCTTTTAAACATGTCACGACGCTTTCGCTTATAAACATCAATTCGTAAAAATATTATAATTTCAGCATCAATGATTTTATCGGAAAATTTAAAATTTTAATTAATCGTTCATTGTTAAAATTCTATATCCATTGATTGAGCATACTGGTCCGAGAGATGAGCTAGTGAAACCTGCTAGTGATAAAAATAATGAGGAGCTACTACTACACAACTCAACGTGTTCGAACAACAATGACACATTTTACATATGGAGTTTCATTTCATATTCCGAGATCTTTCCGAGAAAGACGTGTTAAATCACAACAGTTTTTAAAAACAATTTTTTTTTCTTTTAGTTTTATTGCCACCACTTTTTTCTTTCCTTCAATAAGTTAATATGCCGCACCCGGCTCCAATGAAGAAAAATTATGAAGAAAAGGAGAGACGAAGAAATAGTACATTTCGTCATAAGTGATGAAAAGCCGAATTTTTCGGTACTAGTCGTAAGCTTGTCCTAATGAGGCGGAGTCGAGTAGGACAAGCTTACGACGTGTACCGAAAAATTCAGCTTTCATCACGTATTACGAACGAACTTTTTTGCGCCTGAACTTTTCCGGCCGCAAATTTAATTTTGAGTCCGGAAAAGTAACTTTTCCGGCCGCAAATATCAGTCCAGAAAAATACCACTTTTCGACACGGAAACGAGTGTCGAAAACCATCGAATTATGATCCTCAGGCGCGAAAAAAAATGAATGCAAAATTTTAAAGAAGAAACGTTCATCATCTCATTCATATGAATGGAATGCATTAACATTAAACAAACATTTAAATGAAAAAATGCAGAAAAATAAAAAAATTTTAAAAAAATTGTAGAGAGCGATAACGTAGGTAGGTACTACAGTTTGTTGTAACAAAAAAAAACGTTGCGTTGTTATTTTTGCATAGCTAATCGCACGATTTTTTTCCGTATACTTCTTCTGTGTTTGCTACAATGTAATGAGCTTTTCAATGGTAGATGCAAAGAAGAAGAAGAAAAAAAAAACAGTTTTGATTGAGGTATGATTTTGTGTGATTTTTGTATGATAAATTATTGATTTTGCACAGGTAACAACCAACACATACACAGGAACAACACGGAATCGATTACCATTACGAGTAGTGATATTTAAATTTACAAAATAAAAGTTTGATCAACAAAAAATCAAATTACAGAAAAAGCATCCGATGAATCGTCACAACACAACCAACCACAACCATCAATTTGCGATATCATTTTCCAAATTGTTGCACTAGACATGTGAAGGTCAAAAGTACCCTCCAACGAAATGTTCTCGTTGTAATTGATTGAACGGTTAATTCGTCTGGCTTTGATTCGGTTGTGAACTTCCAGAACTTGCATCAATCCGAGAGAATGAAAAACATTTTTTGCAAATTCATATTTCTGTTTCCATAAATTAAGCGAGGTGGTCTCAATGGAAATTCAGTTTTATGAACAAAAAAAAGATTTTTCACACCATTTATCAACAAAAAAAAACGAGCGAACTTAACATAATAATACGAACTGGAAAAATTGCTTAGTTGATTTTTCCGAGTTTCAAGACACTTACAGTCCAAACAATAGAATTTTTTCTGTGTTGCTTCCATACATAAAGTATTATTATAGTGCACTGAGCTCTCTGGTTCTCGTTGTTGTTGTTGTCGTTGTGGTTTTTGCTAGACTTTATTTTTCTCCATTCAACAAATTACACATTCACGACAATTTTCTAAATCTTTTTTCTTCGCAATTTTCTTCAAATGTGAGACTTTTTACACTTTTCTTTTGCAAATTTAATTGGGAAATTGATTTTGACCAAGAAAATTCTTAGAAAAATATACGGCGTTTACACCACACACACCACACAAAAAAAGCACAAAACACGTTACACACAACAAATAAATCGCGACTTATTTGTACCTGGTGTTCTCGCTGTAATAGTCACTTTTGCGTTGTACAACTGCTCAGCAATAACTGACGAAGTAAAA
Organism: Phytosciara flavipes; assembly: GCA_026413405.1. NCBI lineage: Eukaryota > Metazoa > Arthropoda > Insecta > Diptera > Sciaridae > Phytosciara > Phytosciara flavipes. Next base: position 5,538 of record JANTFA010151083.1, read on the forward strand.
AGAACCGTGCAACTAAAAACTTATAAAATGGTAAGTTATAACGGGCACGACCGACGGTGTATAATACCATACACATTGTTGGTATTGGTTTGAACATCGCATATGGAATACTCTCATACTCAATAGTTTTGAATGAGATTTTGTATGAAAAATGTATTTCGCTTTATAGTGAAACAGGGTGATGCAGTTAGACAGACATTCTTTCTAATTGCCAGTGTTGCAAGAGAATATGATTTAGCTGAAGTGAATACTGCCAAGTCACTGTGCTGTATACACATGTAGCCTTTACCTGAGATAATTTCTGAGATAAAAAGTTTTGTGACGAACCATATTCACTCACTGATAAATCACTGCTTCAAGTGTAAGCATTGAAATCATCACGGATTTCAAAATGAAAAATTGATTCTGTTGTTTAAGAACATATAGTATGAGTCATATGCGGTCATATGGGGGACATTCTTTTGAAAGACGATCGCGATGGGTGGTGAGCTCATAAACGTTCTCAAAACAAAAGAATTCTTGCGAGAATTGAAAGAACATGTTGATTGAATGTTAATTTTGGTGTCGAAAATAAACATAATTTTTGACCCCAGCAATCAAATGAAGCTGTCTTCGTGTTATAGATTAATGAAATACGAGTCCCATTCAAGACATCCCACTTTTCAACAGAAAGTCGATTACTTATTTAATTTGTCGCATACGGCAGGCATATCAACCAACATTAGATGATTCTTATCTGGTCTAATACTTCCTTTCATCAAATTGGATTTCAAATCTTTTACTTCAATTCTTTGATCTTACGATTTTGCTCCATCAATCCATAGCCATGGCCGTAGTTTTCATTCATTTTTGATAGTTCTTATCGATAACCGGATGTAGAGGCATTCGTAACAGTGAACAACTAAATACTGCAATATGACATTCGAAATCATTCCTGACGCTCCTTCCAGACCATTGCGAAGTATAATTTCAAAAACAATTTTATTTACAGTAGTGCGATCAGAGTAGTGCGTAAATAGATTTTCAGTACTTTTGCGCAAAAGTGACTTTTGGAAAAATGAAGATCCCACGCACATACGCCAAAATGCAAGAAATCAGTGCGAGATGCCGTATGTCTTAAAAACAGAGTTATTCCGTTCAAGTTTTTCAGCTAAAGTGTTCAGAGAGGATGAATTTACAGACGTATTGAGCCATTGATATGAAAGAAAAATTGTGTGACCTGGTTGAGTTTTAAAGACGAACAGCACCCCGCCCCAAATCACTTGATTTTTGACATCTAAGCCACGCCTGTACATAATAAAATCTTGTTGTAAACTGAATTTTTGCGTATACGATGGGTTGTCAACCTCGGCTTCGCCCCGGTCGACAATTTTCACATCTACTGCTCAAAATTTCCATTTAGGAACAAGTTAGGAAAATAGATAATCTTTTACGAATTTTGCAACTATTTCAGGAAGATGGGTTGCCTTTCAGTTCCTTTTAATTTGCTTTTGAGCATGATTTTCACCTGAATTTCTTCAGCTTCTAATTCTGTAAAAGAAGAAGTTTTGGTCCTTTGATATTTTGACTTTGTAACCCGGGATGTCAATTTCAGTGAAATGTTCATTTATTTCTGCTTATGTTGAAAGACATCATTCGAAAAGTGGTTGGTCAATTTTTATTATTATTTTAGCTTGAAAAACGCATTGAAACTTCCATCTTATTCATTATTGTATTCATACCAGTAGCCAGTAGCTTATCTTCCACTTATATAGACATAACAACATTTATATCCAACTCGTAGCCTCATAAGTGAATCAACAACGCATATAGAGCTACTCATCTCTTATCTCTATCAATTCCTATTATTGTCGTGTAATTTCTCAACAAATAAAAACGAGATTTTTTTCCATTCTAATATTCTGTAAACGTCTTGTGTATGAGTCACGGTTATTTTCTATTTCTTTTTAATACGAAATAAATGTATCGAAAGCCATTAAATTCCTTGAAGGGTTATCTATTGAGTCCAAGGAATTTTCGATCATAATTTATTGTAGGTGCTGGAACCATAATGCGTAATTGTAAACAAATCCTAGAAAAGTGGTTTTTAATTTTGTGTTGAATTAACAATCATTGTTGGAAATCAATCCATCCTACTCAGAACACAACATGGAAACTCCGAATTAATTTGTTGCATCGATTCGAGCTTGGCAATATAAAAAGATACGAAAAGGATTTGCACTTCATTGTGCACTTTAAACGTAATTCTGTTCAATTTGTCAAAAAGGTCTTTCCGGGCTTTCGAGTATTTATGGAATACATTATCCGAATTTTTTGCCTATCGATTTTACGTTGCTGAATATGGACGTTTCCCGAAGAATATTAACGCGATACAACTAGAGCCACATTTAGCTTTCAAAGGAAACTCAATAAAATTGGATCGTGAGATTTTGGGATTCTTTTGAATCTACCATATGAAATGAGTGAGAAGCTTCAATATGGTGATTTCATAATTTAAAGATTCGGACATTGGCTTCTTGACATTTTAACTAACTTCTCAATCTTTCTCATCATCTTCCATCGACTTTTTTTTTCATGGAGTTGAGTTGACTATTGTAATTGGACTCCTCGCAATTTCTAAAATCTATGCTATTCGTAAAATGTAATATTTCAATGTAACAGGTTACAGGAGCACTACGGTTACAGATGTACTAGGGTGAAAGACGCTATCAGGGAACTAATTTCTTAATAATTTATAGGTACCCTGATTGCACAAAAACACTGGTCTAACGTACGTTCTACTTAGCAGGATTGAATGACAAGATGGTCAAATTGATAGCTGTTGTAGACTAGCATGCGAACAATTAAAATTCTTTAATATTCACTGATTCTCTGTATTGATTGTCAAAGTAACCTCTGATGGTAAGCGCTTCGGTTCTCTCTTTAATTGGTTTTTGTTCAATATTTCTGACTAGAGTTTATGTTGCATATTTTGTGATCCGATTCAGCAATACGGACAGCAAGACTAAAGACCTGAATGCTTCCGACTAGTCTCCACATTTTCAAAAGAATTTATTCGATTGTAAAGCGATTAAGCGGTGGTACATGTCTTCACATTCAATATTGTAATGAATAAAAAAGTCAACGATTAACAACGAAAGAGCATTGTTTGAGCATGCCCTTAGAATTTCTTCAGGTGGAATAACGCAAAAAAGTTTCAAAATATTCTCGAGAATATTCTTGAATGATGGTAATTTTGTGGAGTACTTACTTTAAAGTAGATCACGGTATTTTAATTAAGCTGTGAATCAGAGCTATTTCGAGATTCAGTTTCGTTTAACACGACACAGGTCATAGAATTTTGTTTACAGTCAAAGAAAAGTGAATACTGACAATTCGCCAATTTGGGATTTGTTTGTAGTTTGTATTGCCAATACACATTCATTGTTTAGCAAATGAAGACCTAGATTATTGTATTCCTGATTTCAATCTGTGTTACATGTCCGTAACAAATAATAATTTACATCAGATAAAAATCTAGTTCTTCATTCGATAAATTTTGTGAAAATATTTTCAAGCGAAGTTTTCTCAACAAGTAACTTAGATGTTGAAGTATACTTCTGAACTTTCGTATTTTTAGATAATAGAAAAGCTTATCCTCGTTATAAGCTTGTTGTCGTATTGCTTAAAGATTCTCGATTAAGAGTTGTTCACAATTGACGTACCGCTGTTAAACGTTACGATCCGAACAAATTTGGGTCCATTTTGACACTTTTTGCGTGACGGGGGGAGTGAAAAGTCTATAAAATAGTATGACGTGATTTATGAACGGCCCCTTAACCGATTTTGGCTAGAATATAGCCGTAACCGTAAGGTTCGGATTCCAATTTCTAGTCGGTATTCACTTTTCATGATCCTGGGTTTACCGTGATATACTGTCACAGAAGACAAAAGTGAGCACACCTTGATGCTACTTTATACAATAGAATAAATTACCCTTCCCTAGGACCTACATTCAGCCACGCACAATATGTTTTTAGATTTTGAACTTCAAACCGAGACCTTATGAATGAGGGGCTGATACGGATCGGATACTCATTATACTGAGCATATTAGAATTAAACGGACTAGAATTTCATATTCTTGTGAAGTATTAAATTGAAACGAATGAAGGAAAAATCATCTTGCCCTACTCATACTCAACTTCAACAGGATATAATTCGACAGGGTGTTTTTTTTGCATATCGATTGGGCAACGGGCCACTCGTACATACTAGGTGGCTGAATAACATGCATCATAAACAGACAAATAAAACGTCAAACAGAGTTCATTGAACTCTTCTCTTACCGATGGGACAGGTGAAGTGTAAATAAGGAGAGAAGGAAGTTTCAATCTCAGGTGTTAGAAGCGGTCCTGGGCTTGTTAGGCTCTATGAGAGTACCTCGTGTCGATTCTGACTTTTACTTTAAATTATTTTTCAATGGATTGGAACGAGTTTCGGCTTTGCTGGTGCTTTCGTAGGTATAGGGTTTCAAAGCGTTATAAGTTTTCCTCGGCAACCGGCGGCGATAACTCCTTACAGCTTTTTTTAAATATTTTACTAATGAGCATGACGTCAAATATCGAATGACCCAAACCCAAAAGTATTAAATTCGATTTAGTTCGGAAATCTTTTATCAAAAATTCGAAATTTTTTTTGGCAACAAAGCGACAAGCCATAATTTTTATCGGAAATTCGTTCGTCTTACCTTAAAACCAATTGAATTAACAAAAAACGCGTTATCTTTGAACTGATTCGGCATTCGGATATTTTAATACAATAAATGGAATGGATTGTGTGTACATATACCATGTGTTACACTTATATATCACAATCATAACATATCCACACTATTATGTCTGATGTAAGGTAGGTGGTGTGGTGTACACACTGTGTTTAACCAACCATTGTTTTTCTTCTAGTCAGTTTAAATTCTTTTCGCTGTTGTTTGTTTATCAGTCAAATGACATTGGTTGGAATGCGATAAAGTCCAAGTGTCTTAACAAAAAAAAAACTTTTTTTTTTCATTAATTCCACATCATTCAACTTATGAGTTAGATTACGTGCCGTTTTTTAAAATCGAAATCGTAAAATGTTTTTATTAAGTCGACCCAACTACAATATCTCTCACAACTGGCTGTATGTTTATGTATGGTATAAGGTATACCTTGAAACTATGATATCCATTCCCATTGTAATAATTATACCGAAGTCCTTCTAAATGACTGATAAAGTTGTAAATTTCATTAATTTTACACACTGGAAACACACATCGACTGTGTTTTCTTTGTGTGTTTGCCAATTTATTAATGAACATCAAAAGACAAAGTCAACAATTTTATTGTTCATTTCTTTGATCGCAACAAAAATTTTATTCGGTCTTTGGCTTGGTTTTATCACCTTTGAAAAAGAACAACCAAATTGTTTTCATAGATAGCACGACTGGTATCATGATCGGCAGGAACAGTGGAATGTAGATGGCGTATCTGCAAGAAACGCAAATCGAAATTTACTCCTTCCCAATCCATACAAAAAAAAAGAAGAATTTTCCCCGCATCACTCACTTTTGATCATCCGGAAAATATAGCAACGCTAACATGCTCGGATAGTAGAATGCTCTTTCCGATTGAATGAAAGCTTTCTTAGCGTGTGCCGTTGCATTTAGAATGTCATTGATTTTCAAAAATCTCTTTGAATCGATGATGTGCTGGTACGCCTCATTTACAGCGATTCCCACTTCGTCATTGATGACAATGTTGTTGATACTGTCTGGAAGATATTTCATAACAAAAGAATCGTTTTAATTGTTGGATGCCATACAGATTACCGCAATATGTCAAAAGAGAGCGCTGTCTTTGGGGGAGAGGGTCAGACCAGAGTATACGCCCCATTAATTTTGAATTTACTTACCATGTGTCTTTTGACGTACATGGGTGAGGGGTTCAATAGTCGTTTTTTAGCGTACCCATTATTTGAATGGCCCCAAAGAATAAGAACTCAATCTCACAGTATCAAATTAACGATTCGGATAGAATTAGCCCAGACATGCTGTTAGGGGAGACAAGCTGTCTTTTAGATGACTCAACGATTCAGCGATTTCTTTTGATTTCCTTCCCGAGTAAAAATAAAATTGAAAAGAAACACATCAAAAGCTCCAATCCACCGAGATCAGACTTCTCAGTGAGAATTGCAAAAAATCCTAAATTTTCCTCGCGACCCAGTAGAATTTCTGACTTTGGACGACAAATACTTTTGTGCGAACGTTTTTTTTAGTCGGGTCGATCCATTGAAGATTGAAGTTTTTCGCATTTTCATTTGAGTTTGATGTGGTTGTGGCTTAATACATTTTTGGCCTTACCTAGCAATTGTATTAGAGATTGAAGAGTGGACGTGGCTTTGTTCAGCAGAAACATGGTTCCATATGTGAAATACCGGTCAACCTCTATATCGTGTGAGAATTCGGACGAATACGTTCCACTTTGTGCAATCTGTAAAATGTCGTCATTTCAACATTATAAATGTCAACAAAGGAAAAATCATTTCCATACTTTACTATCCACACCAATCAATCTCTTCAGTTGACGCAACAAAATCGGCATAACTTCATCCATATCGATGTGAATGTCCATTTTATCACTGCCCCTGTCGAAGAAGTCCACGCAATCGATCTCTGTTGGATTGGCAACAACAATGCCTCCCCATTTCGGTGATATGAATGAGTCAATGTCATTGTCAGTGATTCGTTCATCCTTATTGTTGTATATGAACAATGGACTACTTTCGCATGGCGGTACATAAACTACCAAGTGAATGCATGGATTATCGTGAATTGAATTTCCCAGCCGTTTTTCAATTGATGTAATTATGTGCGGCAAATAGCGACTTGATAAGGAATAGTGACGCCCAAGTGTTGAATTGTCGCGTTTCTGATTACTTGGAAACTCGAATTGAACCTGATATTTCCATTGAGATTTGATGGTGAAATTCGATAGCGAGCTCAACGTATCCACGAACGGTTGCAGATAAGCTGTGAATGTAATCGCTTTTTTTGATAACATCGATGAACGGCTCACTTTCATTATTACCTTCAATTGCTGCCCGAACGTTCCATTGCACATTTTGAATGTCGGGCCGTGGATTCAAAATTGATATAAGAACATCGTAGTGCGGATACGGATCAATGTTGTTGTCGGTGGACATTTTGAACATCCATTGACGGATTGCTCGCTCAAGTGATATTGATGCTGTAAAAGTCAAGTTATTCCAAGTTGAGATTGAGGTTTTTTTCGGCAATCAAAAGGTTGTCATTTCGTGGAGTCACATGTCAGTAGTAGACTTACTCGAATACTTTGAAAATACTGCGAATCTAGTTGACCGTATGGCTACATCACCGCTAACATGATCCCATTCAATGAACGCACGTTCTCCATTCGATAATTCACTTTGCTTCATAACATTTTCTTCGAGGCTTGCTATCGATTTAGAATCTTCGATCAGCTGCTTAGGCAACGTAATTTCGAAAAATCTGATTTCGCTAGTATCTAAACAAAGGAATCAGATGAATCGAAGGGTTGACGATATTATCACACAGTCCATACCATCGACGAATAATTTTCGAAGTTCATCAATCAGTAGTTTCGCCCTGTCCGATTCTTTTGCGTAAATTCCCACATTCCTAATGACTCTAATAGGATCGTCGGATAGTTGCTTGATCCCAGTAAATGGTAACGAAACTCTGTAAAGAGATTGCGAATGTAAATTTTGACAATTATCTTCAGAAGTATTCAATATGCCAGAAAATGTACCTGTACACTTCAGTGGTTTTCCACCACATTGGAATACCGAAGAAAATGATCACAAAAATAAATGAGAGCGAGGCCCATATTCGATGGTTATCTGGAAAAAGTAAAATTCATTTTATCAGTAAACTTCAAATAGATCATTCTGATTTGATAAGAATTTTATAGATCAATGGGATATTCTAACTGAGCTGGAACAGCACATTAAAGAAACCATTAAATTGTGCTACGATTGAATTGATACAATAGCTGGACCTAGAACGAATCAAAGCCGAGTAGCGGTGCTCTCTCTTTTTATATTTTACTTTTTGTCACTGAGTGACGAAATGGATTTTCTTGCATAGTTTTTGTCACTTTTTTTGAACCATGAACCGTAAAAAAAGTCCTGCCCTGACCAAACCTCGAACCTCCGACACCAAAGCTCAAAACTTCCATATTTCTCAACTTGTGCATAAATAACTATTTTCTAAATTCAGTGACGAAAAGGAAAACTTTCGTTGGTCACTGCCTGTTTTCAGAATAGTTATTTATCTACAGAGGTAGGTGCGAAGGTACTTTTTCGCACTGGATGTCGGATCATCGAAGACATCGTTGTAGGCAACTCTGTGGTGAATGATTTTTGAGGCCTACGGCCGTCAGTGACAATCTAGTGCCTGGAAAAGCTTTTATTACTCTGTTGTATAAATTACTGTTTAGTGATTTCCAGCACGAGACGAAAGACGTAGAGGCAGCACATTGTTTGAACTTTGTCAGAATGAAATATAAAAACATAAAGAACTACAGTCACCCAATCATAAGCTTGTGCCGATTATTCGTTTACCTGCTGGTCGTCAGCTGGCCCACCAACATACACTTTGTGCATAGTAAACGTAATCAAAACAGCTCTCTTGTCTCTTCGAAATCAAAACCACTCTCTTTTCGCTTTTTGGCATTATAACGCGTTATGTTACAAAAGAAAAAAAAGAATTGAGTTCTTATCGTTTTGAGTTGGTTGACGAACAATCGGCACAATCTTACGATTGGGTGACTGTACCCACAAACGACGTCCACTTTCTTTCAGGATTTTCATACCTACCTTGTCTATAGTTTTTCTATATTCTACAAGACGTAAGTCGTTCATGTATTTAGCACACCTACAACCTAAAAGTTGACGTCCTTTATTCTTAAATGCGATCGTAGATCAGACCAATCCACAGCCTGATGCCTAAAAATAAAATTCCCAAGCCCACACACTAAAATTTGAAGTCCATTACGCCTCACGCTCATGAATATGAAGCGTGGCCTGCTGGCAGCCAACTCATCTCCATCGAGAAGCTTTCATTGAAATGCGAACAAATAAATTTTTGGTTTCAATGAAAAATCGGATGCTCATTTTTGGAAAACTTTTATTTGTTAGTCTCAAACGTTTCAAAAAAAACAGTAGAAGTGACATCACTCTTTTGCATTCAAAACAATTAAATTGAGCCGCCACGACATTTCCATTCATTCCTTGTAAGAGGCGACCATTACGTACACGTACTTATTGGCAGCGAATCGATTTTTCGACACATACTTAATGAATCGTCCCGTATGTCCAGACCGGTACACAATGTTCAATGCATTGTCCTTCGGATATACAGTCAGTAGCACCGCATTTTTATCATCCACCTCATCGTCGTCGTCACTATCATCGTCCATTTGGTTGTCATCTTCATCCGGATTAATGTAAGTTATGAAGCCGAAGTTCGGATTGCTATTGAAGTACAAAATTACGTCCAGCGAATCGTCCGTGTAGAAACCGCTTCGATCGTTCAGCAGCGAATAGCATCCGTGAGTCAAACGGTAAAATTCAATAGAAACAGAAGGCGACCGGACATTCTTACCGTACAGATCCAATTCAGTGTAGTCGTACAGCAAACTGAACCATTTATTCGAACACAGGAGATTGTGGAAATCTTTGACGGGACCGGTTACATTGCCAATCGAAATTTTGTCGTAATTGCGGTAATGAGATGGTCCTTGATGAGTCCAATGACTCTCGTCGATTTCGATTAAATGTTGCTGGATGGCTTGGTAGTTGTCGCTCTTCAGAAATGATTCCAGCGAAATTTCCGACTTATCTTCGATGTGCTTTTGGATATTCCGCTTGCAATGGTCTTGCAAGTAAATTTCGGTTATCCAATCAAAATCAACGGAATCGTCAATTGTCGGTGGAATATATTCGACAACATATTCGGGTGATTTGGACCTGCCACCAAACGATTGATTTTCTTTGCTAGGACCGTGGAACCATCCGTTTATGGTTAAGCGCGGATAATCGTAGTTTGTCACTTCGCCCACTTGGTGAAACGATCGTTCGCTGACTTTAAAGAAGACGAATTGATTGTTCTTTGGATAGATTTTCTGTACTGGCGGATGAATCGGCTGAATGTGTTCGTTACATGTAAACAATTCCAATGCACCACCCATCGATTCCGTCCATTCAGTCCATGGCGATAGATAGTAGACATAGGCAACTTTTCGATCTCCTAACAAGTCGTCGTGCACCAGTAGATGATCGCCAGCATTGTACATAGAACATGAAGCCGAAACGTGCGTCAAATCCATACCCGTCAACTGGTGAATCCAAGGCAGTACACTTTTGTTGAGGAACGTGTAAAATCGCTTCAAGTATGTTGTGGTGGCTGTCTTCAGGTCAGCCGTTTGATGGAATTCGTACAAATCCATTTGTTTATTCGTCCATTCACATTCAACCATTTCATCTAACAGCATCGGTATGTGGTCAGTGTTTTGAAGGAAATTCTGAACGACACAAAGTTGGAACGGATCAGTCCTTAGCTGAACAGAACTAAGCGAATCGAACGGTTCATTTTCCGACCAATTCGTTGCAAATGGTTGAACGAATCGTTCGCCTAATAAGTCGTCGCACAATTCGATGCGATCTACGCTGCTGTCTGAACTATTACTTTCCAGCTTTTTGTAGACTTTGCATTTAGGTGCGTCTTCGCTATCATTTTTGTCCAGTGATCGCTTGACATCGAATCTCTGTCCTACGAATATTAATGAAAATCTTGTCATTATGTTGTGTCGTGTTTTGCTATCGGATGGTATAATAAGGTCCAGCGTAATCGTGGTCATCATCCACTCAATTTTCTGGACAATAATTAACGCGGCGGTAACGACTTCGAATAAAATTGTCACAAAGCATAAACATTAGAGGTTTGACTGTCTGCATGCTGTGCATTCCACAATGAAATGTCAACGCAGTGTTAAACTGGAGATTGAGATGGATACTAATTTCCACCTGACCATTCTACGACGTATAAACTGAATAAAGTCGAACAATTGGGACCAGCCTCATTAGCACACCGGTTACTTGAAAGGCCTCAAATTATTGGCGTCTTAACAACGAATTCTCTATACGGTTTCCATTCTACTTTTTCATCATAAAAATTGTTAAGCGTCTTACCTTTCCTCGTACTGTCGTCGCTGTTTTTGTCATCGGTTTTGTCATCCATCGTCTCGACCTTTGTAATTTTGGTCTAATTTATTGACGAATATGCGGGCAATGATGATCTTTTTTAACATAAACACACCCGGTCAAAGTAACGTCAACATGATCAACATTCATTACAGCATACCGTCCACTTCCAATAATTCCACTTGTCACAACATGCGCCTTTCATGATGTCGGCTGGATGTACTGTTTTTACAAGAAAACCTCTCGAAAAAGCGCTAGATTTTTGAATGAGCAATAGCAGTAAGCACGGTAAGTGTCATAAAAATTTTTTACTGTGGGTAGCACAAGCTTTGAAAGTAAATCATTACATGAGTGATCAATTTGTGACACGAGTAGAACGAAAAAGTGTGTTTTAAGGGTTTTAAGCTACAAGGTTTGAAAACTGTTCTACTTTGACATGGGTAGAGTTTGCATGTCCCAGCCGAAGAGGAGGTATGCAATCACCGAACCCCCTCGTCAAAATAACAGCCCGAGATTGAGTGTAAACCTTTCAAAATGGAGGCTGAAAGAAACGTAACGAAACGAAACCAAAAGCATCTTCGAAATCCTTAAATTTTTGTAGAATTAAGTGAATTATGACGTAAATTTTTGTATGCTATTGGTAAAACGTTTAAACACTCTTAATTTGTGCGCACGCTTTTGATACACTCCCCTTCCCCATCGCACACTTGTGCATGCTTTTCAACAACCCACTCCCCTCTCATGCGAGTGCGTAATTTTTCACCAACTTCGACATAACAAACAAGACGACTTTCATCCACTGAGATTAACATAACCTAAACGCCAACGAATTCCTTTGCAAATGTTTAGATACAATTTGTGTCAAACTCAAAATTGAGGTTAAATCGTCCATGTTAGAGGAAATTTGACATATCGAAATGGCCTTGAAACTAGCCTATTATGTTGATGCAAATGTTTAGTAACAATTTGGACATTTTCAGCAATTTCACAAGACAGGCTTTTGTTCTTTGTAGCGTCAAAAAATTACGTAGCTACCGTGAGAAATGATATCAGATGGCCAACCTGGCCAACTGATATCATTTCTCTGATTTTTGCCTTAACAACCATCTGCTCCATCTGCTAAACATCAAGGTTGTGAAACAACAGGTTAAGACACACACGAAGGTGGGTGGCATAACCTTAGATTATATGCGCAAATAAATGATAAGAGGTTGCACTCTCACCACTGAAATAGAATACGCTATATTAACCAAGGACCAAGGCTATAATACTGTGGAAGTCTTGCTATCCCCCGTTTTTTTCAGGTAAATGGTGTCACACCTTGCCCACACAGCCTATAAAGTTGAAAGGATTCTACCTCATTTACAAAATTATGGCGTATCATTTCTCTGGTTTTAAAAGAGAGCTGATGCTAGAAGCATTCAAGTTTGCGTACTCGGGAGTTGTTGCCAGTCAAATCATCGGCTGATCCACCATATTTAATGATAAAATCAAGGCTATATACTGTTGTTGAGGTCACCTCGATCGCCATTTTTTTAAGTACGCGGGAACACACCAACTTCGATGATTTTACTCACAAAAAATCCGAATTCGAACTGAACTTTTTGTATGAAATACGCTATACTATCGTCAGCTGTGGATTGTAACCCACGTACCTGTAGAAAGGTGACCTCCACCAATGAAAGTATAAACCAGGTATGGTCGAATGTCAAACTTTGTATGGAGCGGAGGAACCTGGTTTTAACGTTCATTGACCTCCACAACAATATATAGCCTTGATCCTGGTACGATACATCCCCAGTGTACAACCTTGATAGCATCTCGATATCGAACCAAGGTTTTGAAAAAGCAGGTTAAGACACCTCTGAGATGATCACGAAGGCGGTGGCACAGGGAAATTTTCTAGTGGCTCCTACATTTAGTTAGAAAATTAACGTTTTCGGTACTAAATATTTTATATGGAGAAAATTCACTGAACTGGTCGATTTTGTCTCAAAAACCTGTTGTTTCACAACCTTTTATCGAACTTCGACACACAAATTGTTTCGTTACTAAAAATTTTGAAGCACTCAAGCTAACTAATCCGTAAAAGTGCAATAGATGGCCGGCATGCTCAGTATATGGTTTTGGCCCTTTATTTGTCACACGAGACTTTTAGCTTTACTGCTAGATAGAGCAGTGACAGTCGTTGTGTTTTTACCGACGCATCATTAACATCAATTTCATAAACTGAAAAACTTAAAACATTCCATAGAATGTCCGAATTGACAGAGACTTATCAAATTGTGCCATTCACACATTTTTTTCCTTTGTAATCAGTCCAAAATCTAGTACAACCAAATTATTCAGTGCTGCGATGAATGAATTTACCTATTTTCCCAAAAAGTGCAAGTACATTATCTGCATTACCTACATAACCAATAATCCATCTGGCCAGTCTTATTAAAACATGGAGTTTTATGAAACACAAGTAATACGCGTCTTGTCACAAAAACATTAAATACGCGGCTTAATGTGACTATTAATATGTGGTTTTTACTAATTAATGTATAATAAAAATATGGTAATCGTGTGTTAGTGTTATTTAGAAAAGAAATATTATGACTACAAATATGTACCGGGTCGGAGGTGAGAATTGTTTTATATAATTGATTTGTGTTGAATCTTGTACCACTCGGAAGCCTTCTCCCGATAATAGAAATAATAGAAGTTTACGTTTCAAGTGTTATCACCGGATTTATTTCCCAAATTCGGTCGTGAAATCTACTTTATTGGACGGCCAAATAACATTTAATCACTGCGGTCACCCATAAATACGTACAATTCGTCGATTGTACGGGAAAAAAATTTAAAATTCATTTCATCGTCTTTGAAATTCATTTCATCGGTTATAATTTTTTTTCTCCTTACACATCAACCCTTGATGCCGAATATTATAAAAAAAAAAAAATGTTGTGTGTAGAGAGAGTGCTATGTGTGTTCCATGTTGTTCCATGTCTTTATTTGCATATATGAGACTGTTCATATCGGTGATGAGTTACGCTATTTTATATTTGTGGTACATTTTGAGTGCCAGTAATTATATTTCTCGTAATTTTAGTCGCATTGTTTATAATAATTTGGAATGGTTCTTTATCATTTCAAAGATGTATTTATGAAGAATCGGTGACGTCTTAATATCACCGCAATCATCCAAAGGAAAAGTTTTCTTTTTTGAGTGTTCCCGATTTTATTGTCTTTTTTCTAACAAAACGTTTTTTTTTTCGGTTGTCATTTCTCCAAGATCGCTTTTCCTTCGTTACACATTCTAATTGTAATTCGACAACATGTAAAAAAGGTTGAATGAAAATTGGAAATAAAATGGGAATGTAACAACGACGAACACACAATCAAAAACGAAAAAAAAGAAGAAGTAGAAAACAATCAACCAACAATATGCGAGAGAGAACAGGTTTTTAGTGCATTCTGATGTCAAAATAACTTAAATAACAAAAGATGCGAAAAATGTAAATTTATCTAGAATGAAATTAAGGAAAATTAACCACCACCACCACCCGGTAGATAGAGAGAGGTATGACATCCTTCGGTCCCATAACAAATATGGCATTGTTTTTGTATCGAGATATTAACCTTTGAACAATCCATTTGCCATACACACACTCACACAGACATTGTCCTGAGCGGCTCAGGCCCTGAGCCTCTAACAACACTTAGTATAGAAGGTACAAAATCTGAATTTTTGTCAATTTCGGAAACCTTTTACCATTTAAATAACAATAATTTCCTCGGTACACGCTCTACCTATCCGTACTGGTTGTACGCAGAGTGTGTGTATTTGAGTGAACTCGTTGATTGATTTTATTTTGTGTGTATACCTGCATCAAATTGGTGCCCGATGTTTTACAAAGTGTACACCATTCTAATCCACGCTCATAAAATAAAACAATAAACCGAAAAAGTGTTCTCTACCTCTCGATAGATATTTGGTGTGTTTGTACATCATAATGGGGTTTGTCCATAAATGACGGGGCCACTGTTCTTTCGACGTTTTTAGTCCTCACCGTCCACTGCTGCTTCTTCATTTTGTTGTTCCAATACCTTTAACATGAAGTGTCAACTTCGGCGGGACCTTACCTCCCCCTCTTGCGGTGTATGCCATTTATGAACAACTCCCCTTCCATACCAACTAGTATGATTCGCTAAGGGACAGAGTAGAGTTTGATGATGATGAAGAAGAAGAAGAAAAACAACAGAACAACACAG
>JANTFA010151084.1:0-11167 GCA_026413405.1 Phytosciara flavipes
AGATAGCATTGCAGAGTAGTTCTATAGACACAAACTATATACCGTCCTCTACGCGTACGGGTCCCCCTTATGTTTTTATTTTTGGCTGTGCTAACGTATACTTGTTATCCCTCTCATATCTTCAGTTTTGGCAATAATTTCTTTTTTTATTTAAATTGCAAAACATCTGAAATGTTGAGTTGTCTGTTTGTTTGTTTATGACTGGGACATCTGCCTTGTGAGCTAATTCATAGTGTCTGTGTCTGATAGACTTTGCTGTTGGCGATAAGCAAATGACGTAGAAATTGGATGGCGTTTTAATTTGGAGAGTGGAAAAGAAAAATTCGGAGAGTGTGAAATAGGAACCACCACCCAATAAAGTCTTTAATCTTAATCAGATTGTTGCAGAGTTTCAAAGTATTTATCTTTCTACGAAAGGCAATATGAAGAGGTCCTTCTACGAAAGGCAATATGAAGAGGTCCTTCTACGAAAGGCAATATGAAGAGGTTTTGATAGGAAAGGAAGATTCTTTTAAGTTCTCTCCATCATACATCATCTAAACCGGTCAAATATTTAACAATACTGGCACTGTTTGCACGGTGGGGCAACTACCAATTACAATAATCGTCATAGGATCGTAGTATGCAATTAAAATTATGGGTCACGGTACCTTCACTACCAATGATTTCGACTGAATAAGTTAATATTCATCCAAATTAGTGGCCAAGTACTCTGTATAAGGGACTGTCCATAAACGACGTCCAGTTTTTTGAGTGCCGACAGCATATTTGGATCATCAATAAATCGATAGATATGCATTTCATGAAGTCCAATATGTGTTCCAACCACTCAAATAGATAAAACACATAGACTATGTGACATAGTTGACATAAAATGCTTACCTATGAAGTTATCGATGGTTCGAATATGCTGGCAGCAATGAAAAAAGTGTACGTCGTTTATGGACAGTCCCTAACTCATTATCGATTTGCTGCAATATTTGATCAGGTGGATCAGATCTACTTTATATATTGCGAATAATATTTACAGATCGATATTTATATAACACGGAAATGGGAGTCAACATTAATGCAAAGTTTATGAGCCACATCCGTTTTGCTGTTGACATCGTTCTCAAAGCAGTTGATCGGGGTGAAGTACAAACCATGTTAAAACAGTTGAACAAAGAGTCGAACCAAGTCGGTCTTAAGATGAATTTATTTAGGACAAAAGTCATGACGAATAACTACGAACGCAGAGACATTAAGATAGGCGACCCCATCATAGTCAACAGAATTGGTCTAAGATGGGCATTCGGAAAACTCAGGCACCTCTTCAAAAGCAAAATGAATAAAAGCCATTTCGACAACAGTCAACTAAGCAATAGCTAAGCAATAGTAATCAAGATCACTTCGGCTCAAAAAAGAATTACTTTCAGACGGAATTCAACAAGCTTCAATTTTATCGATCAGTCAGAACTTTGAAGTGAAAGGTATGCTACCAAAGTATGTAAATCACACACAGTAAAGTCAACTTTCCGGGAACTAATGTGATAATACTACATTACGTCCGTGGTTTCAAATTGAGTGGGAAGGTTACAGGCCGACCCGAAGTGGATTAAAGCAATGTAACTGCATATGCCATAAGAGGGTAGCGCAATTTACGTTACACTTCACATTAATTGAGCTTTATAAATAGTTGATGATGTTGTGATGTCATAAAAGGGAAAGGGTCCGTCTCCTCCATTGTCACAACAAAAACATTCATTATCTGTCAATGCACACAGATTTTCATAACATTTGGTTTTCGTAAAATTTTATAAATCAAGACAATTCGTTTGTTAAGGACCCGACAGAATGATATCTTTATCTGTCACGAAACAAATTTACCTTGGGCATCCACTTTCAAAAATACATTGCGCTCAGCTACACTCTGAACCCATTAAATGAAACTCAATAATTTATAGCTACCAATCCAATATCTTCGTGTTATTCATTTTACGATTTCGAAAGGAAAACCCATAATCCTTTCCAAGGACAGCGTTTTCTACAAAACTACAAAATGTCTACAAACTAGTGAATACGAAGTTGATGTAAATTCGACTTTTATGAACACAATTAAGATATCAAGGCACAAGCTCATTTTGGCGAATGATTTTCATCGTATTCAATAGTTGTCAAGTCATTAAATAGAGTGTTTTGGATGACAGAGCGATATGGACACTAATTTACTAGCTGTGTTTAAAAGCAATCGCTACGTCAATCCTTCTTCATTCATCCACCTCTGACTTTTGCTTTGCTTATCCATTTTAAAAACAACCATTTGATCTTTAGAAACCGATGTGTGTTTGTATTTGTATTATAGTAAACGACATGATATGTAAATGGAACCAAAGATTTTTCATAAAGCAGACGAGAAAATCGTCCTTTCCTTCCCTCAGCTGAAACTTTGGGTGCTTTTGTTGAGAAAAATCATCTGGTAATCGAAGGAACAACACCCTTGAAATATCCAACATTTTCTCGAGGCTTGCCTAATTGAAATAAAAATAAAATAATCCACCGTAACAACCCTTGATGAGTCAGAGACTAGATCGCCGATTGTGGTGCTTGAGATCCTTTTCATTACCGAAAGTTTTTACTGTCACCGTGGTAAGCTGCGCCACCTAAATTACATCAATGTTTTGAGTGTCATCTATGTACATATGAGCGAAACTAGTGGGCGTAGAATGCCATCGTCGTCCACTACTATCTTTGCCAGCAAGCCGTGAGAAGGATTTTCCGAACTGTATTGTAATCAATTATGAGTGGAACTTAAGCGCAATTTAGAAGTATGCATTCCCAACAGGGACAGATTGCGCCCTTGTGATTATTTATTCAAAAGGTCTGTAGTGACAACTCTTCCGAGTAGAATTTGGCCTTATACTAAGATTAAGCGCTCTTTGAGCAAAACGAACGACCCGCCCTTTAGTAGCCAGTGCGGGCCTGATTCCCGAAGACCCACAACCTGCAACTTTAATTGATTGTTATTCATCATACCGAAAACTGAATCTTAGAAAACTACATCGAACTATTGACACGTTTTCTGTTTATTTAAGAACTCGAAGAATGACCAAATTCATTTGCTAATAACAAAACCATTAAAAAAACTGGTAATTTTTTGAACAATGTTTACGAACAACTGACGTAATAAAAGACACGATCAATTTTAACCTTCAAAATATTTTTTACATTCATGCAAAGCCTCAGTGACAAATACTTTTTGCACACACGAAAAAAACACAACATTTTCGCACACTTTGGCAATTTGAGTAAACATATGTTCTTGTTTTACCTTTAACTCCCCCCGGGCTGGGATAGAGCATTTAATTCATATTGTACATTTTTCACAAATTACCTCCACAGTTTTGAGCATGTTCCAACATACTTTGTATATGGAAACTACGTATAGCCCCGTGTGAATAGATTACTTTTCGATTTCCTGAACATAAGTTCAACAACAACGGTTTTTTTTCTTCTTTGATAACCGGTTTTCTTGTGTTGCATTGTTTGTGATGCTTTATGCTATACATGTGTATATGTTGCAGAAAACCCGTATACTTGACACGATGATGAATAGTACCCAGCCGCTTGTTATGTAGTGTGTGTGTGTCTTTTTTCTATGGCTTTTTTGTTTGTAATTGAAACAAAAAGACAACAAAGTTCTATTGTTTTCATTGGAAAATTTTCCGCCTGGAACTTTGTTTCGAAAGTAGAACACATGAATGGGAGAAAAACACATTCAACCAAATGGAATGTAGTCACATATGAGAATGATATAGCCAAATCATCATTGAATGCGAGGCACATTAGCGGTTCAACCACAAGAAGTTTTTTTCAAATTGTGTCGTTTCTTTGAACTTTGACCTACTACTGTCCGAAGAATAAGTGTATACAAAAATGCACTGGTCTCTAGTAGCACTTGAGGTCCGTGAACAGAATAATGCCTGACAACAACATCCACACTTCCATTCTTTCTACTTTCTAGTATATGCTAGTATTTCATCACACACGATGTCTTCTTGATGGATTTAGCTCGAATTCGAGAGAATACCTTCACACCTAACTATTATCGTTCGGTTCCATAAATAACTATCGTTAACCTCTAAGATACGGCAATTGTGACGCCATTTGAATCATAAAATCTTTTACTTCTTTTGTTCAAAGTGCTGTGAATCTTCTACTTGTCTCATATTTTGCTATAAAACATCAACCGAAGGTCACCGCTGATTTGTTTCGTCGCTGTCGCTCGACAACAGACGACCAACCGTCACTGAAAAGTTTTTTTTTTCAACTGACAAAGTATTTTCGATTTGCATGTTTATTTGAAAGATTTATCATCAAAACTGGTTATCCATAACAAACACCCACAGTGATTATATTCGATGCTTCCAGTCCACACATCATCTTCAGAACGTTTTTGAAGAAATTATAACATTTTATGTGCCTCTAAAGTTGAACATTGAGTTATAAAATATCGTTTGGATGCGACGTGACGGGGCCGAAAATGAGAGAGCATTTTTAACCTTTCAGAAACGGCAGAAGCGTCGCGATTCAGTAAATTTGTTACTTCGTTTGTTCGAAGTATTTCGTTTGGTTCGATTCAGAGTCTTTTACTTCATTTGTTACAAGACAAACTTCAGTATAAATAGAACGCTAAGTCGAGTTATTCACTTATTATGATCATCGTTGTCGATAACAGATGACTGCTTCGTTTCTGAAAGGATCTGGTCTGCAGCTGTCTGCGGGGCTTTGCATGTAAAAATAAATTCATTCGAAGAATCAATATCTTCAGGTACTCGAGGGAAATCATCGCGCTAATGCAATGAAGATACGTTACTGCTTTCGACGATTGATTCGAATGCATTTTAACTTATATAATTTACTAATAAGACGCGATTAACTGATTGTGGATGTCTCTCTTCATTTTCGAATGAACATTCTTTATGAATGAATCGTAAAACAACGACAATTTTCACTGAGTCCTCTTAGCGCCGTCAATATAGCGGGCCCGGAGCGGGCAATACAGTCATTAGAAGTTGATGCAAGTAATATTTTCAACGTTAGTTTCCTCAAATTTGCTAATTCTGAACTAGTTTCAGTCGACCTGAACTGTTTTATTTTTCGGTATAAATTATTAGAGTTGGTATGACCTTGGTGTAGGTTGTTGTTATTTATTCTGTGTTTGTTGCTTCAACTTTGTTTGTTGTCATTAAAATAAAATGGAAATATTTTATGGATATGGATGGTTGGAATATTAACCTTTAACAGACTGATATCAATAACAATAACAATCCCAATGGTTAGTCGGTGCACCACACTAAGGACCACATGCTTAGCGTGTATTCCGAACTGCGCCTTGACCTGAAGGATTATATTTCGAATTTTTTTCGCGTGCTATTACATCTGATTTCAATCTCTACTCTCTACTCGCTCTACCAGTGTGAAATTTCTCTTATTTTTGATGCTAACACACACCATTGAACGTAGCAGCTGGATTTGAAACCGGCGTGCCTCGCACACAATTGCATACATCATGGGTGACTTCATAGTTTGTTGTGTACAGTTCGTTGTGACATTTCTTCCTTAACTACGCATATTTTAAGCTTGAGTGCTGCTTGGAAACGTTACTTTCATGGTATCGGTTTTCACAGCTGAATTTAAGGAAATTTTCAGAAGTAGAGTACTTCAGATCGCAGCGCCATATTCAGCTATAAGAAAACTGCTAACATGTGCGCTTCCTATAGAGAACAAAATCCTATACAAAATTTGTCCACACCGGGGTTTGAACTCGGGCATTTCTCGATGGAAAGCCAGTACATAGCATAGCCCGTACCAAATTACTAATATCAATGAAAAGTAGAGAGGAGAAATGTTTGCTGAAAACTGATGCATGAAGTAAAATGTTTTCCCATGAAAAAATAGTCTATTCATTGGCGTGGTCTGTAAGAGAGTGCGTCCAGAAAAAGAGAACCACCTAGAAAAACAGGACGACTAGACAGAGAGAACTTCTAGAAAAAGAAAACGTCTAGAAAGAGAAGACGTCTAGAACGAGGGGACGTCCAAAAGTTACGTGGGTTACGTGAGAAAGGACGGTCGTTGAAGTAGCCAGCAAGTGAAGGAAAAGCACGGAATGAGGTCAAGGCACCGACGCAAAATCGAATTCGCCGTTTGTGCCACTTGGAGTAGCACAAGTTGATGATGATAATTGTATGTTAAAGGTTTTATGTGCTTCTGCAGTTTTTGGAGTCATTTACTTAGCAGAAGCACGTAAAGCATTGTACTTACGAGGTTCCAAGTTGTTTATTTGACGAGTGCGAATGCAGCCCTAACCTTCGGGTCGGGCCATAACACACCACTCGTCAAGTAAACGACTTGCAACCTCGGAAGTAATATACTACAAAAACACAACTTGTCGAATGCTTCTCGGTAAACTTGAATCAATGATAAAATTCAAGACTTATGGTTACAATGACATTCGTTACTATGCCTACATTGTCGGTTGTAAAATTCAATCAGATGTAGAAAAGTAAAGAAAAGTGAGACCTTCAATGATTCAATGTGGCCTTATTGAAAAACCTAAGGTGAAAATAGTGCAAAACCAGCGTGTAAAAAATAAAAAATAGAATTTAATCGATGAATTTCATTGTTTTCAGTGGTTTCTTTTTCACGCTCCGTGTACAGCACACCGTCAATCATCGTTCATCGCGCACAGAAGTTCATTTAATTAAAACTTAGTGTGGTCAATGAGTTATAATATTTTTAATATTTTAACCATTTGAATAAAATTCTATTGAATTAAAAGCATTTATTGAAAATCGACAGTGTCGATTCGTTGTTTTTTTTGTTATTCAAATAAGCAATTTTAAAATTCATCGAGTCTATATTTAAACAATAATCCAGAAGTAACGATAGTTAATAGTTGCTAAGCTTACTAAGCACATTTTCAATAGGAAATCTTGTTATTCCAAACTGGTTGAGTTTGTTCTCTGCTCAAATACTGGAACTCAAAATGTATTTCCTTTACAACAATTTTTGTTGTGTTTGACTGGCTTCAGGTTAATAAAATATTGAAAACAAGTCGTTTATCCATCTACTTGAACACGTTTAACGATTCGCCATTATTATCTAAGAATCTAACAGTACAAGTTAAATAATGTAATTAAGTGCTTCACATCTGGACTATGAATTTATTGATTTTGCTGTTTGATTAGCTAACAAACGAGAAAGGTCATATCATTCTATCGATATGCGTGGATCTGTATGCAAAAGCCTCGCTGGTTAATGTGGCAAATTTTTATGGAAAATTGTATTTTCATTGTAATATCTCTAAGAAAAAACGACTGAGTGACTCACTCAACAAGGCAAAATAATTATAGCTGCGGCTTTGAGTTCTGTCTGATTGAACAAATTTTCAAGTGTAGGAAAATAGTCTTCCTAATTGTTCAGCAGGAAAAGGTGGATTCGAATATGTTACAAAATATCAATTACAGCAGTGGAATTTTCTGATCTCAATACCATTCTATTGATTCCACATGTGGTTTACAGTGTTATGGTAATACCACATGTACGAAATTATCGCTATGCTGTACCACATGTGGAAGAATAGCATCGTATCGTCGATCTCTGTTTATTACAAACAGACGTCAAAAGAATTTCTGGAATTTGAAGAAATACCAAAACAATTCTGTTTGTCATGATACCGACGACGTCGTTTTCACGACAAAGGGGCGTATTTGAAAACAAAGGTCTCATATCTTGACTATACAACTTCCCTTCCAAAAGACCTGCAACGCTCAAAGTTTGGTCATCGGTTTTGGAAAACCCAAGTGAGAACGAAGATATAATGTAGCAGGCTGCTTGATTCTTCGAATGAATTTATTTCGCTGCACTCCTCGGAAATGATGACCTGATCACATTATTTGCGGTTATTTTCATTATCCAAGTGATAGTTTTAGTTTAGACCTTTTTATTAGTTGTAATAATAACTACTTTAAATCCAACAATAATCTTACAATATCATTCATAACAATATTTCAATTTAACAAATCCATCACAATAATTCTTAAAAAAATTTACATTGACGCTTCTACGAATTTCACTAGGCACTTCATTGTATAGTTTAACACCGTGATACATGAGACTATTTTGCGTCGAGCTCTTGCGAAACAATGGCAGTCGGAGGTTGCCATCATTACGAAGAACATATGTCCTTCCTTCACTGGATCGAAAACAACTAGACAAGTAACGTGGAAGTAATCCTTTCTGCACCTTGTGGATGAATACCATGACGTCACGCGCAATCGTTTGTTTAACGGATAGAAATTTCAGTTCGTTCAACATTTCCTTGATGTGCGTTCTCCTACGTTTCTTAAGTATGATCCGCATGATTGACGAGTACCTGAAGACTTGTGTGGTTAATGTCACATTTGTCACTTGATATTTTCTTGCACTAGATGTCGACAGACATTTGAGAGAAACTATTGGCAAGCAAGCATCGATAGCTCCCTCAAATGTCAATAAAGTACTATATTTTATGCTACAGCGAAACCCTCCTAAGAACTCTCGTTTTTCTCATCTTGTCATTTGAAATAACAAACGAAATGAGAGCAGCAAAGCAGAAGAGTATAACCTAGATATACCAAAAAATATACGAAAATGTTAGATTTTAGGAGTGATTCGCTGTTCAAGGACTGTAAAGGGAATTTTGATACCTTTCACATTCTCTACTGTGAATCGCTGTACTCATGCACATTTTAATCTTAGCACTTGTAGAGTCTACAGCTTGATGACAAAGATCCTTCATTGATAGCTTTATATAACACTTTCTATCATAGGGAGACAAGACAAATTGACATAAAGAATTGTTTTAAAAAAATATCTGAATGAATAAAGTTCATTTTTGAAAGATCAAAGCTGCACGCAGGTTGAAACTTACATAAAAATTTTTAATCTTCGCCGGTATTGATTAGGAAAAAAATCGAAGTTAGTGAATCAAAGTTGTTGAACTTGAAAGTAGTTCGCAAGAAACGATATACCGACTACACAGCGCTGCAACATCGTCTTATTTTCCAAACAGAAACATGAACGCAATGGCCAAAGTGTTCGTAAAAGACCCGCACGAAACCTTTTTTATTCTAATAAGAAATTGTTAACTTGACCGTCAAATCATAAAGTTGTTCAGTTGAACTTCGTACTGTAGCTCCGCAGAGATCAATTTTCATACTGAGCTATCGAATGTTTGGTTTTTTATCAACGCATGTATTTAGTTCAGCCTGGTTGCTTTTCATTATATTATTATTGGAATTTTGGACAACTGATCGAAATCAAATATATAAAATACTACCAGCCACCATTGCTACCAAAAATAGACGATCGGGTAGAAAAATCGTGGAACAGTAAACATTTATATCTTCTCTCAGTTAATTTGATAGTCAAATATTGGCAGATCTCCAAATATCCATAAGCAGTCAACTACCAAATATCCAAGCAGCAAACTACCAAATGTTCAAGCAGTCAACCACTAAATATTAAAGAAGTCAACTACCAAATATTCAAGCTATAAACCAGCGAACTGGCAGAGCAATTTCATCAGTCGGTGGTCAGGTATTGAATTTGTGTGTCTATCTGTCAAGAAAATAAATTTTTGAGTTCTGATCAAAAGGCTCAACCTCTATCGAAAATAAGACGCACGTGTGATAATGTTTGGAACCCAAAATCTAGATAGCTACTTGACGATAAAGTTATTAGTTTCTAGATAAATGCGCTTACTCAATTGCTCTACTATTCCAAAAAAAAAAACGACGACAGCACGACGGGGGGTAAAACAAAGAGACTCCTACGATTAATTTGTACCGTGCGGGTCTAATGATACACAAATATTGTAAAACAACAAAATTAGAACAAAAGGAATGTGAAATATGGTGGACCAACAATGTTCATTTGATATTTTGAACGAGAAACTGGTTCAAAACTAGTATAAAAAATGCAAAGACGAAAAAAAATGTATTTCCAACGTTCAACAACAAGTTTGTACAAACAGAAAAATATTTGCCGAGATTAGGCAATGTTGTTGTTTATATTACGGTGATTTACACCCAGTGTGAGCAGACTGTGTTATTTCGAGCTTAATTTTTCGGTTTAATTAGACGGTGTTCGGTATTCAGTTTGATGTTCAAGTCAAGAACAAACGGACAACATGCGAATGATGAATTCACATGAAAAAGAACCTGAACCATTCAGAATCGGTTCGTTACATTATCACTGTCTGACACACGTGTATAGAACCTTGAAATAAAGCTGCTAGAACTATTTAGGAACCAGTAGTTCATGGTTCTTATTTTCTATTTATCATGTTTCTTGTGACCGTAACGCCTAAGAGTATCTCTTTAGATGAATGACATCGGCTTCTTACAAGTTTTTTTTGTCGTAAATAAAGACATTAGCAACAACTTCATCATTCCAAGTATAGTCGAACGAATATCACCTTTTGATCTATACACAAGCAAGCGCTGAACAGCGCTGATTTCAATTAGCACAAAAATGAAGAACATAGGCAGCTGATGCTGATTTGAGTACATTGAACTTGGTGCTGGATGTTTGTATAGCATATTCTAACGAGTCTTCTGCAGTGACTGTGTCGTTGGTATAAACAACAAACTGTCAATTGAATTGCATTCTATCGCATCATGAACGAGAAACGATAACAGATATGGACGACATGTCCTTTTTTGATAGATGCAATCTTAACTACGAATCCACGTATCTCAAAAATCGCTAGATTATTATCGAAATGGTCGAGTAATATTTAATCAAATCAATTGTGATGCTGTGTGAGACTGGTATAGTGTGAGCCCGGGAATGGGTTAGCAACGAAGAGTTTGTAATTCACAAATCAATTAATTGAAGCCATAAAATTCATCGCTAAGTAACAACAAAATACTAGAAGCGACCTTGCTACCCCTATCCGAAAATAGAACATTTTAATTTCTGCCAATGTGACTCCATTTTTGTTTGTGCGTCAACGCGAAAAAACACTCTGAATATAGTTCAGCATCACAGCCAAAACAACAAATTTTTTATGGTCGTCCTTACCTTGAGAAAGTCCTGTCGTGTGAGAAAATTATCCAACTTTATCCACGGGAACGAATTT
>JANTFA010151095.1:0-11166 GCA_026413405.1 Phytosciara flavipes
AATAGATTTGCTTTTAGTTAAAAAAGCTGATTATTCATCTAGTTCTAACAAAATGAATGTGTGGGATGAAGCTGCTATATCGTTTTTCATAAAAATGTCGACGTCACACCTGTTTGTAATAAAATGTTGAAACATGGGAACACTTTAGCCGGTTTACTTGAATCGCTTAAGCACGCGAAATTATTCAGAGCGAGAAAAAGACCTGGCTATGCTTTCATTCAGGCATGCTTTAGCAGTTCAATCGGAAATATATTCCTTTAGAGGATCGAGTGTGCTTTGAAAATGAACGCTCCGTCGAATTTTTTTTTGGAAATTTCATTGAAATCCTTGATGAAATAAGGAAAGTTAGTGCTAAAGTGACTCCAATGGATTTGCATCGATACACCTGCGTGACGAGAACGAAGGCTACGATGGTCCCAAATTTCAATGAAACTCTAGACTGGAGCCGGAATTGGTATGACGATCCCATGAGAATTCAATTCAACAAGTTACAAGTTGATGAATTCACTGTGATCACTTTGATCCCAAGCACAATCCTGTCAACATACGATGTACTTCTGATGATAAGATACGCCCAAAAAAATGAAGGACGGTCGAAACGGCGACAACTGAGTGTTCTTCGGTATGGCAAGAACATATGGCCGATTTGGTAAGTGAGAAATGGTGTAGTGACTAGCACAATTTATTGAAGCAAATTTAGTAGCTAGTCGTTCAGTAGCCTACTGTAACATATGAGTTTTGTCGTGTCGAGTGGCGGTCCAGCGCTTACCAGATGGCATGTGACCATTGTCGTCGTCTAATTCAAAAGTGCGCTTTGACCACAACATCGTGGGATTGTGAGAGCTCGAAGAACTATTGGAAACTTAGGTCATTGCAGGCAACAGGATCTGTAACTTTACTACAGAATGACTCTCACTGGAAATGGGACTTGTCCCATACTCTTGACGAGAAGTCTGAATCTGAATCAATCGGAAATATATTTGATTAGCAACGCACTCGCATTCGTCAAATCGGAAAGCCCAAATTTCGTTTCTCTTAAAATTCGCCATTAAATGTTATGAGAAGCAAAGCTTGAATTCTTGCACTTTGACATCTGTGGCACTACCTAGACCAATACCTACAACATCAAATTCGCATGAAAAATCAATTCTTGTGGAATTGTGTTACATGACCAATTATCCAGTCACATGACAATATTGCATCTTCAACCTAAAATTGTTTCATTGCAATAAGTTAAAGTTCAGAATTTTAAACCGAACCGAATATATGTACCGAGCCAGCCGCAGCTACTTCATTTTGCTGTTGTATAAATTTCGTATCTATCCTCATTCATAGTACAGATATGTGTATGCTCTCATTGTATAAACATCGATTAAATCTCAAAATATACTAAAACAAACTACATAAAATAGAAGAATCTAAACCGCACCAACCAATTACCCCCCCTTTAAATGTCCAAAACATTAAACTAAGTCAATGGATCGGAGTTCTCAAAATTCAAAATCGTATAATTCGTATGCATAATAAATGAAATGACTTATGCAATGGGTGAGGACACACAGATGATGATTTATATGCCATAGAAAATGTGCTATAGGCTGCACTAGATGCATATACTCATAGAAGTATAGATGATGGAAACCTTTAAATGATAATGGATATGGTATCGGAATTAAATGTTCGCTGGGAACACAGAATGAGGACAACATTTAAAGTTTATGGTATATGTGACTTTGTAACTGAAGAATAATGAGACTAAAATTTATCTTTTTTGAAATCATCAAATCTGCTACTTCATTTGTATCGAGTAAATGATACAGAATCTATCACTTCAATCTAATGATCCAAAATTTCACAATATAAGAACCTACTCGTTGGTCTTAACTTATTCTTGTCGTCGTTGTCGATTGCGGATGATTGGATGGTGGCCTTTCTTCAGCTACGACTACCAAGTCAACTATTTAGCGGAAGTCGTTGCACAGTAATTTTGTTCAACTGGACTGTAATTATCCGTTACATGCTAATGAATTATTGAGCTTGCATTACTGACTGTAATAGCAAGGTACTAAATGGACAGCGTAAAAGAATTCAATTCAGAAAAAGATAAACTAACAAAATCAACAAACAAGTTACGTTCATTGCAAAACTTGTAATAGTAAATTGCTTATCATCGGTCCCGATGGTCCTTCTTGTGTGAAGTCTACCAATCCGAGACGAATCCAAGGTCGATTCACAAGTTCGCATCCATAAGAATTCGATCAGTCGTATCATTGTTAAGTGGGGTGTTTTACTAAAACAAAACTGAAGGTGAAGTTTCACACCCGTTGAGTAAACCTAACTTTACTTCACGTTTATGAGTAAACAATGAGTGAACATTCGAACGTGTCAAACCATAGCAATTACTCTTTCGCTTTTTTCATTCATTTTTTGTTTGTTAAATGCGCCAATAAATAAAGATTTTTTGTTATTACCTGCTATTGCCGATGCTCGTTTCTTTGGCCGTCACTCCATTATAACTTATTCGCCGTTCCATTTCACCGTCAGCTAAATAATCAATTAGCAGGAAATTTTCATGACCCCATCGATGCGGATGATGGTGGTGATGATGATGCTGGTTATTTTGATTGTGCTGATGGCGCTTTGTGTGCAGCATCACTTCATTGTTTAAACTGTTTAACGTTTTTTCGGCAATGTCTTGTAAACAGACGCACATGTTTATTATGGATAGAAACACTACCGACAGAGTACTTTGTAATTCGAACTTCATGGCTGCTAATTGCAATTACACCTGGAACCAAAGAAAATTGAAGTTTTGTAAATAAAAACAGAAATTATAATTCACGGTGTTGGTTGGGTGTGAAAGATTTTGCTTAAAGAAAATATTCGTCACGGGAATCCCTTTATGAATGGATTGAGTACATCTGAAACATCGATAAGTGTAATTTAACGCAACTAATCGCGTGAAAAAATTGAAACCGGACATTGAAATGATTTAAATCGTTGATATCGACGTGAATAGTTGAACGCTCATGAACGTTTTACATGAATATCATCAGTTACATCAGTCGATTCACAATGTGTACATATTGATATTGTGATTAAATAACATTCGATGCAATAAAAAACATAGGGGGGACCCGTACGAGCCAAAATAGCTATTTGTCCAAGAAAAGTCTTCAATATTTACACGAAACGGAGACAAAAATCCGTCTCACAACAATTTCGGAAGTCCCGTAAGGGGTCTGATTTGAATATTGAACTCTGAAAAAATTCACCAAAATCAGGTCAAATTTACTCGAAACTTAGACAGAAAACACTAAAATTCAAGCTGACGGCTGGGTGCCATTTTTTTAGGCCATCGCATCATGGTTTCCATAAACTTTCCAACCAAGAAAAGATACGAAAATCGAATGAAAACTCGAGATATAGAAAACCTTCACTGTACGGCCGAGTAACTTGACTCAGGCTCACTCTATGGGCTCTAACCCTCTAACTTCTGATCACGTAATCAGATATTTTCTTGAATTGGTGTGGTCAATACCTTTCACTTGCGCCATTTATCAACTTTGTACGAGCAATACTGCCGAAAATATACGCAAAGAACCTCATCCTCGAAAATGACACTAATTGAACCATATCTCTGAATTAGCTCAAACGATTTGACTCAGCTTCGAGCTTGGAGAAGCACTTGTGACTACGAATCAAGATTGATTTCGTTTTACTCAAGCTATCTGTATTGCTGATTTGACACCTCTAAGCAACCACAAAGGATTTCTCCGTATCCAGGGATTCAAATTTGATGTGTTACAATCTTAAAGGTGAAAACATTAGACCCTCGTACTCCGTACGGGTCTCAAAAACGATAAGAACTCTTCGACTGAAAAATGGGTCTAAGACTGAATGCGTTGAATGTCCTGCCATGTCGCGTCGTCGTCTATTTATTAAGCTAATTGTTCAATTATAATACTTGAATTTATAAATCGTTAAATGCACATCACCTGATCGTAACAAGAACACGTATTCTACCGATTTAAATGAACTGTGTGTGTATGTTAATTAATTAGACTAAGGTATATTGGGTTGATATAGCTTCGTTGTTTTATATAGTTTTGAATTTACTTAGTATTTAAATACAAAACGTTTTTTCCTATAATAGATAAAAGTCAAAGAAAAGTGAGACACCGACATGTTTCTGATTTGGTTGTTGTTCGTCTACAGGTCACGGGAATCGTACAAAGGAATACCCAAACGTTGACAGCGCCTCTATATTTGAGCACATTTTGTAGGGTTAACTTTGACAGGTGACGTATTGCATCCACAAATTTTTTAACAAATGAAGGACTAGATTTGTATTTAATTTTTCGTTGAAATGGAGCACGTGACTCAGTTTATGTATACAGTGTCGAAATGTAAAAGTCTAGGATTTAATTCGCCACAACGGATCTCAAATCAGTAGACATGTCGATTTTCACTTTCCTCCGCCTGTGTATAAAACTGTAGAATAATTTCAATTTAAAAATGAGTAAACACGCGGTAATTAAAACGGTCTCGATAGTAAAAAACAGATAGTACATCACATACTCCATCACATAATGATAGTAAACTAAACTGATCTTAATGAATGAAATTGTTGAGTAATTTGTCTCCGTTGATTAGACATCTTGAAAGTGAAACAAAAAGAATGTTCATTATGAATGAACGAACGTATTCATTGATAAGATCAAGTACTCGAAACGGGGTCTTTTTTTCTTTTAAAACAATTGCGAGCGAATGTTATTGATTAGAAAAAAAACCCAACAAATTGTTGAAGTAGTTTCAATAACATTCCTTGAGATCGGTGATAAAGATAAGTCATTTCGGAGCCCATCTTATTGTTTCAAACATTTTCTAAAATTTCCATTAATTTGAAGGAGAGAAATAAAATTTGCGGTCAGAATTGTTAGTAAAAAACTAATTGAGCTTCAAGTACAAGCCTCTCAATCAATCATCGTAACACCTTGACAAATTTAGATCTTCCGGTCGTTAAACTTACAATTTATTGACAAAAAAAAAGAATCTTTAAACGTTGGCACTCTACCTAATTGTAATACAAATAATGTGTCGGGTCAACTCACCTTATTTAATTTTATTGAAAAAAATTCGATTTATTCCGATTTCGATATATCCGAAACAGTGAACAAATTATTTTAAACTTAACTTTTAAGCACACACGAGTCAATTTTTTATAAATTATATCGATGGCACTACCACACAATTCTATCACGAACTAATCGTCTACCCCCAGTCCTTTGAGTATGGAGATATTTTGTCTTCCAATTCTCGGTAACACGTTGGATAATAAATCAAACCGAAAAATTTCACTCAAAAACTATAATCCCAAACACAATTCGTCGTTATATATTTCTGAAATTCTTTTTTTTCTTTCTTAAACTTCTCTCAAAATTCGCAAATCTTTTAAAATGCAGCTAAACCAGTTGCCGTGTTCGTAACCGAATTTTTATATCAAATAAAAAAAAGCAGAAGAATGTTTCAACATTCAAAAACCCGACCGATTGCGTTGCCAGTCAAAAGGCAAATAATAATCAGCTTCAACTTTACTTGTCGACTACCTTAGCTGCCGCTCCGTTGAATGCTATAACATAGGCATGTGAACATGTGAACATGTTGTGTGTGACGTATATTTTTATATATAAAAGTAGTTGAGCGATGAATTTCTCGGAGCAGCAAAATAGTGAAGTGTATGTATGTGCGAGCATAATGTACAAATCATTTAAATGTAAAATACGGGAAACTTTACGGATGTTTTACTGATGTAGTTCAGGTTCTTAGTCGAACGAAAGTTTTTTTTTTGGCGAGTTAGAGAAACGAGATCGAATTGTCCTAGATACTTATCGAATCGATCATTACATACATTCGACTCATGACATTTAGGTGTACCTGATAGACACCTAGTCACAAGACCATTTCTACCTGGACACAAGACAATATCTTAAAACAAAACTTCACCTATATTAGGTGCTAACTAGGTGTTACATAAAATCAGCTAAACTTGTTCCGTAAATGTAGCGATAATTTCGCGAGACTCTACGACTCGCTCTAAACCGAAATCTTCCACCGAAGAAAAATGTATCAGGTGATCGGATGCAGTACCTACAATACATAAAAAAGAATGATTTACATATGGGTTCTGGCACCGTCTGACGTAAATTATTGCCAACGTTTATTCTGTTGACTGTGGTAGGTACACACAGAAAACATTCGATTGTGTGAAAAAGCAAAATTATACGAAAAAAATCGTATGATTCTCGAAAACACAACCGCCGGTTTTTTTTCGGTTGGTTGGTTGAAATCATTGAATATTCGAAGAAATGCTGAAATAATGTTTACATTGGATAGAGATTATGCGTCATCTAAATATCGTTAGTTCAATATTGTCAGTAGCGAAAAAAAATTAAATTTTTCGTGAAACTATCGAAAACTGATCGTTTTGATTATGAGCAATCGGCACTGGTATTAGAACTGCCCAGTCATGTTGTGAATAAATGACTCTATGTGAAGAGCAAAGCCCCGGTTTTAAAATGATAAGTTGGTGTACGAATATAAAATAGGTAGCAAGGTTGATGTACGATGATGCAATGAGATTTAGAGCAATCGACCTTTTACATTTGAATCAACAAGTCGACACAAAATCTGCTACTTCATTAATTTTGAAATTAATTTTGTTAGACTGCATTAGATAGTCGGCCCTTCTTATTGTCGTTGGTTTCGATAATAGATGACAAGGGCGTTGCTCACAAGTGTCTTCTAGGTAGAGATTGCAGGTATTGCTGATAGTTGCTCAGAAATTATGACTAATGAACACAAGGATATCTAAGCGGCTAATAAGTCGCCGTTTGAAAATATATTTTCGATTTCTTTGGCTCTAGTGAATAGAGCTGAATAGGGCTGTAGATGTATTAATTGAAAAATGATAGTCAAAAAACTGCATTACCATCAGCCAAGGCTCTATAGATACTTCTTCTTCCTTGACAGAAATAACATACTTACTGACTTACTTAACAGGTGCTCGCTGAACCACCATCCGAGACTCACTATACTGCAAAAGAAGCGGAACTATTGAACTAAAATAACACTACATCTGTTAATGTCCAGACACATCTTAACCATGTTTCTGGATACATGAACCATACGGACTCTAAGGCTCTGTGGAATGAGCAACATTCACATTAGAATACAAGGTGGTACTCTGCATCTCACCCACATTATCGTAATCTTGTGCCTATTCCTTCACAATACAACTGTTTGTTAAAGGTTAAGACGTCACGCTCAGAATTTTTGACCCACACTCTCCAAAATGACCAAAATGCAAAAAGGCAAAAAATTTATGGAAATAACCACATTCTCTAACTCATCAATTTCAAATGAAAAGACCTTGACTGAAAATCCCAACATCGCTCTCAGTACAAATCCAAGTGCTTCAACTTGTGTATTAGGGTTTCTTCTGAAAAACAGCCTACAGAAGTCAGAGTCACTTTTCAGAGGACTAGATTTGTTTAGATTCATCAGGTCGGGACGACCACCAAGGGTGATCTTGGAGCACAGATCTCATGACACTTTGTTCCTTCCCCCTTGTGCTCTAGTGGACTTCTTGGTATGTATAATTTTGGGACAAATAGCTTTGATTGGGTGTAAAGCTCATCCACACTGAACAGTTTAAAAAAGTAAATATTTGACTGCTTCTTGACGAGCTTCTAACGGCTCCATCTGCATCTGAATTGCAACTAATTATCAAAAAACTGGTTCTCCAGTCTCAATTTTTCAACGACACACTCTTCAGGTATGAGTAGTAACTCCCCGGCAGTTAAACGAAGAATTTACCTTTGATGAGTAAATCGAGGATTCAGTCACTCCACTACTATGTATACGTAGACTTGCGGGTGTGGAAGTGAGTCCCAAATTTACTCATCAAAGGTACATTCATCGTTACACTATCCATAAATGCTTGAGGATGTGATTGAAAAGTTAGATCAGTAGAAATCGGGGAAAGAGTTACGTTCCTGATACAGAGGAACCGTTAGAAGTTACCGAAGCAGTCAATTTTTATCTACTTTTTCAACTGCACTCATAATTCAGTGTGGATGGATTTCAAACCCAACAAAACCCTGTTAGCGCCGAAAATACTTGTAATTGGTACTTTCTAATGATGTCCCTCAAGACCTTGTACCCTTAATGTACACGAGATTCGAAGAATTTTTAAAAGAATGGTTTGGCCTTCTAGGGTCTTACTAGGCTCATATCAAAAAGTCCACTAGAATGCTTTTTTTTAAAAGAACGCCTCATAAGTACGAAATCTAATCATACAAAGCACACGCCCCATTTTTATGATTTTCAGGATTATATTTCGAATTCGAAGAATGTTACAAACCAAAGCCTTGAAATCATTTTCCGGTGAACTCGTGTAAAGTGCACACAAATAATTCGATTTGCTAAGTGTAACCTGTAACCAAGGAAGCACAATATTCAAATGAATTCACAACTTGCCTGTAAACAATAAATGTTTGAAAAATAAACCAATTGAATAAACGTGATGAACTATAAAATATTTTAATTATTTTCATTTACAAGCGAGCAATTAATGTGCACAACTTATAAAAAGAGGCCAATAATTGACTTGTTAGACGTTATTGAACATGTAAAATGTAAAGAGCCGATAGGAAAACATTGCACAATATGCAACGTATTGCACAATATGTAATACGGAATAAAACAATGTTGTTGTTTTACATGGGAGTCATTAAATTAGAATTTTTTGCGTTATTAATCAAAGAATAACATCTCAATGTGCGCGCTTATTACACCTCTCATACGTACACAAAATATTTGTATTTGTTTACAAACATCAAAACTGAATATATTTTGTGCACATTAAGTGATTTGTTTACATCTTACTTGAAATTTGAAAATAATATCAACAAAACTACGCCGAACTCAAAAACAAGGTACTCGAACTCGATTTTTCTTTCCTCTTCTTCTTTTACTTTTCCAAACCTGAAGTAGGGCGACAAATACTCGACATTCTAAATTTGACCACTTGCACTATCAGTATACCCAATTTGAATACATCCAAAAATAATTGTCATTTGAGAAGACATCAAGCGTTGAGTTGATTTCTTCTCTTTAAAAATGACTTAATATTTGATTAGGCATTTAAGCGGGATTGCGTCTGTTGGTGTTTTTTTTGTTTACCTCACAGCATGTAAATATATCCAGCGAAGACGTTTTTGATTTATTTGTATGAATCACTTGCCTACGTATAACGACTTTAT
Source organism: Phytosciara flavipes (assembly GCA_026413405.1). Taxonomy (NCBI): domain Eukaryota; kingdom Metazoa; phylum Arthropoda; class Insecta; order Diptera; family Sciaridae; genus Phytosciara; species Phytosciara flavipes. The sequence goes on from JANTFA010151095.1 coordinate 9,327, forward strand.
GATGGAAATGAAGTGAAGAAAATGTAAATATTCTGGAATTTTTACGATGGATGGATTTCTGCAATATCTTTGTAGATTAAACATATGAAAACGCATATCCTATTCCGCCAATGCATAAAATATCGGAATTCAATGGGTTAGTTGAATTAACATAGTTCTGGGTTTGGCATAAATAGTTCGAATGCATAGTTTGTCTCGTTAAATTGATTGTTTTAAATGTTGAACTTTCACAGCAAAGTAACCGTCTGTACAGTTTCCGAGTCTTGTACATCTTTTGCTTTAGTAATATTTCAATGGACAGAAAAGTGAATCTTGTACTTCATTAATTTTAACATTATTCGTCAAATAAAATGCCACATCCATCCGAATCCATCGCATATTTTTTCGTCGTCTTTGTCAATAACAAATGGCATTCTTAGAAGCCTTGGCAGTTCTTTTTTCTCGATCAATAAACGCAGAAAACCATTCAAATAATTTACCTTTGCAGTAGATCAATGTTGGCTAAATTTGAAAAATAACGTGAGGAGAGGTCGGATGTCGTATAATAGTAAATTATTGCTGCTGGTTCTTAAATCGAACGTTAATACCGTGTGACTCAAGATCTTTATGTGAACCTCGACTAAAATTTGAACACGAACTTGACCTGAATTTGAACAGCATCATGTAAAGTTCGGGCTGAACTTGAAGTTCAGGTTCGAGTTCCCGTCTACGTACATCGTTGTAGCTTACCTTGGTCGCGCAGCTTACCACTGTCACAGCCAAAACTTTCGCTAATTAAAGGATTCCTAACAAGTATAGCCACAATCAGCGAAACTAGTAAATAATGATCTAGCCTAGGGTTACGGCGGACTATTATTACATGAATGGTCACTAAACTAAAGTGAATTCTGGAGAACTCATTGAATTTTCGAGTTTTTTTTTGAAAATTTGTACTCTCACCCGTGCAATTTATTCAGTTTTATGAATATCACACTTACACTCACAGCCCTAGTCTAGTCATACTTATACCTTAAATCATGCCAGTAATTGATGTCACATTGATATCCCGTACTGATACATGCATAATGTGGTAGTGACAAGGGGAACGAGTTGGTAGATCTAAATGAAGCTATATAAAACTGGTTTGTCATCCTAGATCTACTACTTCAATTGTTGTAACTTCAAATTTGCTGTATAAATGAATGCTGCGTGAAGCTAATCGTTTACTCTGATCATAATTGCCGATAACAAATGACAACATTTTTTGAATAATAATGGTAAATGGTAAATCCTGCTTCACGGTAAGCGCTAATGCCAAATTAAAAACACCATTCACTAATGGTCATTTAACGGAACACACAAGAAATAATGATCAAGTCTCTGACAAGAAGGGTTGTTACGGAGGATTATTATTAAAGTGTGTACGTTCGAGCCGAAAGCGAGAAATGCAAACTACACGAGTCAACATAACAGTTTTCAAAATGGGTTGCCTAAAATACACAAGTGAATTCACGAGTCTTATAAGTTGTCCAGAATTACTTTGAGCCTCCAACGCAGTTTATTTTAAAAGCTGTCCCACGCAGAAAGTTGTTGTACAGGTTATGAACACTTTCCGCAGAGAGCCCAAACATCCAAGTAATGACAACTTTCCGCGTCGGGCACAAGTAATGGCAGAAGTTGATAGAAATAATGTCAAATTGAATAACCTGCAAAATAGTGCATTTAATTTCAATAAATCGCGTACACATTCTGGAACATTTACAACATTCGATTTGGTTGTATCATACGAGTTGGTATGTTCTCGCATAACTTTTATCGAAAGAAATGGTAATAAATGAGATTACCATAAAAATCAAAAGTA
>JANTFA010151106.1:0-11165 GCA_026413405.1 Phytosciara flavipes
ATGAAGCATGAAAAGTTGTGTACGTCACTCGGAAAAAATTTTTCGGCCTACTCCCTCGTAACGTAAATAACTATTCATACCTACTGTGGTGGAAAATAACTATTCCAAGTAGTCATTTAAGAGCTTGAATGACTGTCATTATTCTATTGCAAATCTTTTCACTCTAAATTACGGAATGACTCGTCCCAAGTACAACTAACATTGTGAGTGGTTCGCTTTTACAAAAGAAAACGTTAACAAATGCAGCAATTCAAATAATAAAAGGAAACTTACTGGATCATTTTCACCGTTTATTGCACGAGCTTCGTACCCCAATTGAACAGAAAAACAAAAAAAAATTCTAAATAAACTCAATTTACAATACCAACCAGGCCACATTTGTTCTACCCCTTTATGTACACAATAAGATAAGAAAAAGGTTTCCACAGAAAGAAAAAAAACATTTCTTGGACAAACGCTCACAGAAAAAATCAAATTAAATCTGATAAAGCTCATCAAAACAATGGAATACATGAAATTTCGGTCCTCTCGCATTTTATTTTGGAAAACATCTGTCGTCCTGTTTATATTGCTGTGCATAATTTAAATTATACGTTGCCGGAAAGTCCTTTGAACCTACGTTAATATCCCCATGTATACGTACACACAAAAGAACGCAACATTTAAAAAAAAAGCTTTGTCAGTCATTTTTCTCTCGCTCCCTTTTGCCTTTACGAAACACTTCCCTCAACACTGAAACTTTGTCTAACGACAAACAATAGACAAGTCAGATCAAAAAAATTTCTTTCACATTTGGAAAAAAGGGAAAATTTTCTCTTATTATCTTATGAATGTCGCTCTGGGTTGACAGTTGGAAAATAAAATAAAAATAATAAAATTTGAAAGGTACACAATTCTATACCTAGGTGTAGGTACCTCCAGTCAAAAGAACGTTCAGAGTTCTATAATCAATTTTTGTACCTTTAAATGTTGTAAAGTATGTTAAATTATACAACGAAAGCTTTTGAACCCCATGCTCACAGTCAATTAGTTTCGTATATATAGTGAAAGGCATTACAATACAGCATTTTCTTCCTCTTCTCAACCAAGGTCATCATCATACACAGTTCAGACACCGATGGTCGTGCTGTGTTGGGCCGATTTCAAACCACATCACAAACAAATTACGATGATGTGGATGTACGTGCTACCGTTGAATCAATTGTGGAATTCGAACCGAAACTGGATTCGTTTATGGATCATTTGGTTGAAATGAAAACGGCCCAGTCCAGGGTGTATTTGCTGTATGCGAGGTAAGTCGGTTTTTAAATAATTAATCAAGTGTTAAACGAAGAGAGAAAGAGAGAGCGAGTTATTTCGATACAACGTAGAGCCAAGGAAAATGGATCATGTTGACTCTGCCTCAAACCCCTTACTAGATTTGGCTTATTTCATGACATGTACGGGGTAAAAGAAATCGGATATTGAAATAGCTCGGAATCGCGCGACTTTTCTTAAAGCAACCTTCATGGAACCTTATCTGGCATACTACTGAACCGCTTTCGAATGAATCAAACAAGGTCTAAGAAAAGTTTATTGGATTTCGAGACATTTTGGTTTTAAAATAAGGTCATGGATTACCACATGTGTAGAATGTCTTTCAAGGCCGTAGGTCGAAGTTGACAATGCACATCGTTTGCTTAAAAAAATCATTTTGTGCTATCGCAAGGGGCCATCCACAAATTACGCACGCTCTACAAGGGAAGTCTGACAAAAGCGTACGCTTCATTTTTGAAATTTTCTCCATACAATTTGGTTTGCAAGGGAGAGGAAGTCTGAAGATAGTCATGTTGAGCATGCACAATTTGTGAATAACTCCTAAAATAATACAACAAAGGAACGGGTTGGCTCAGCGGTAGCGTACTAGCCTTCCACCCAGAAAACCCGGGTTCAATCCCGGTGAGGACCAATTCTGTAAAAATCCTAAAGGCTTGCTAACCTATAGGTGTGGTTCGGAATTCACGTTAAGCATGTCGTCGAATTCACGACAAAGGGGCGCATTTGAAAACAGAGTTCTCGTACCTTGACTACAACGTTCCTTTCAAAAGAACTGCAACGCTCAAATTTTGGTAATCGATTATGGAAAGTCCAAGCTTTGTTCAGATTAAATTTGATTCAAATTGGTCAAGCAGAAGCGGAGTTATAGGTCGTCAGATTTAAGGCTCGAAACCAATACGCCCCTGTGTAGTGAGAACGACGATGTGATCCACACTGACCCACCAATCCGCACTTGCCCGCGTGGTGTTTCATGGCTAAATACCCCTAACGGGAGGCCTACATCCAGAAATGGATATAAACGGCTACAAATTACATAATACAACACTTCAAGTATCGAAAGCTCTATCTTTACGACCCAGTGAACAATAGCGTATAGCGTGCATTACATGATGTATCCTGTTTTCAGAAAGTCGAACATGCGAAACAATAGAACAAAAGAAACACAAACGGTGTCTTCCTAAAGCGGGCGCCAAATTCAAACTTATTCTGTTTGCATGAAACGTACTTCGTGTCGAGCCTCATATCACACAATTTGCAAAACATCACACGACGTTCGTTTAAAGTTTGCGTAGTTGCGTGTGTGTGTTAGCGCTGGATTGTGGTTCGACATTGCAACCCTCTCATATTGTTTCACATGTTCGATCTCTGAAGTTCGTGCGTAATTTGTGGGCCATTCAAGCTTACGACTAAAGTTCCACTAAAGTTAACATGCCACGTTTTCCTCAAAGGAGTCGTACATAAATGACGTCACGCTTTACCAGTGCTGTCATCAGATTAAAATCACTAATAACTCGACGAGTGTTCACTTCTTGTTGTCAATATTATATCGTATCCCCCATTAAGGTATGGTGTAAATGGGGGTTTGGACACACCATTAACTCAAGAAATTGCATACTTGTCGAGTTATTAGTGATTTAAATCTGATGACAGCACTGAAAAAGCGTAACGTCATTTATGTACGATCCCAAAAAAGGAAACGAAAGTTTACTTCTCGTCACCCTTGAGTCAAGAAAATTACTATTTCGAAGTTCGTTTACACTCTGTTGTGTTGATATTATGTAAATGGTACTGTTCGTTGTCTGTATAACAGATTATTTAAATTCAATCAACGAACGAATGCGATTTACAATGTTGATCTTTGTTCTTGTTAAATTCATGTATATCTGCCTGTCGGATATAGTTGATGTATTCTTCCTGCACGGAGAAACAGTAGCTACAACAGCGCACGTTTACGTACAGTTGATTGCATCGTATACATAGTAATGATGAAATAGGAAATAGAAAGAAAATTGTGTAAAGATAATCCGTTTCAACCTTCAAAATAGAGGGAATATTCTGTTTTATTTTTTAAAGGGAAACGTGCCTCTTTCATCCAGCCAAATAAAAGGTTCCGATTGTCTCAATGAACTGCACCTAGTAATAAATTGACCGTGGTTATAATTTGGAATGTTGAACAAATTAATTGCATGACTGAATTCTCAACCAACATTAATGGAAATCTCATTGTTTCCATTATCACATCGAAGTTAATTTTGTATAGGATGAAAAGAAAACGAAAAATCGTGCAGCTTCACCACATTGAGAGAGTACTTTGAAATTTTAAATTGAATTTCCTCAACGAAAATTTATTTTCCCGAAAATATATTTTCTGAATACAGGAGGAATGAGTTGAACGTGGTCTGCTTATTTGCCGTGACTAATAGCGCCTATACAGCCAGTCTACTGTCGTAACATTACTCGTTATTTCTATACTCATTTTACTCATTTTAATTGTGCTGTTTATCAGAATGATTGTGCTCGATGGTTTCCATAATGTTATCTAAAGCCGAACACAAACTCGAAATCTTCCATTAACAACATAAGCTGTAACTTGATATGGTCTTAACGTCAGGAGGGGATTTGCCCAAAATAGTGTTCATATCCAATTTACCTATGGTTTACAAAATGTTATCGCTTCAAATATAGTTAGTCAGATAGTAGAACTGTACGCCGCGCCGGTTAATTTACATTAGGCGGCGACACTTACTTCCTTACTACGAAAAGCCAAATGGTTGTTATGGCACAGAGTAGAGCTGTGCGCCGGCCAGTTTTTAGACTCGTACAAAGTACGAGGGTCTCATGCCTCTAATCTTGATGGGACTTTTTTTCTCGATTTGTAATCGAAAAAGCCAGGCTAAGTTCGGAGATGAGCAGAATCGGTCGATCCGATCCAAAGTTATGGTCGTAGATAGTGCAAATGGAAGGTATTGATTACACCAATCCAGGAAAAAAAAGTTTGTCAAATCGGATCTTGGGCTCGGAAGTTAGAGCCCATAGAGTGGGCTTAATTTGAGCTACTGAGCCGTAAAGTGAAGGTGGAGTGAGGCAGAAGCAACGCCACCTGTTATCATTTCTCTGATTGACGGCAGTTAAGCTTTGAGATTAGGCGAGTTTTTGTGGATGACGTCTAACAATTAACTCATTTCGACGTTGCTCCCTAATCAGAACAAAAGAAATGTTTTTTCTTTTAATTTCTCTCAGCTTGTAAGCAGATTTGAATCACAATGCATTTCGTTTACTCACCGTTTACGCTATAAAAATGGGGGGAGATAGAGAGTGAGCAGATTTTGTTGTTGTTTTGATAACGGTGAGTAGGTGTAATGCTGTGTTATTCCAGCTTTAAGCACGAAATAAACTTCACTGTTTCCTTTCATTGTGCATTACGGTGAGAGGTTTGAATGTAGAATGTAAATCTCAGCTCACTTATTCTCAAAAATCTAAGCTTTTTTGATAGATTCGCTCGTGCAGTATGTGCTTGTCATACGAGTAGTGTCGACTAACGGCGACGACGAGTCGCTGCAGCTAATTTATATTCGCTCAGGTTTCGTCGTCGGTCGGCGTACAGCTCTAGCAAACACTATAAAAATACGAATTATAGGTGTTCCCAACAAATGTTATGTTGAACAACGGCAAATCTCTCGTATTTCCAACGACAACGAGAGAATTCGGTATCGGAAATAGTTAAATGATTTTCCTGTTTATTTAATGAGAAACACTTTCGAGATAACAATGGGATTATTTGTCAGATAACTTGAAAATCCCATTTCTACCACAAACTGATTTTCAGAATGAAATCTAAACAAAAACAAACTTGGCATAAAATCCTCGTGTCATGTTCATTGTACTTTGATAAATTGTTTGTGTTTCTGTGTCTCTGGTGCTTCGATTTTACGGCAATCATCATCGTAAATCCAATGTCTATATTTAACCAACTCCTACAGTTCGCTACACATGACCCACTTTTTTTACCAATAACATTTAGGGGACATTCACAAAGTATGCACGCCGAAAATTTGCTTTTAGAGAACTCCTTCACTCCTTTCAAAAGTGCCCACGAGTTTGGTCCAAAGATGACAGTGGTCTTCTTATACCTACGCATTGCCGCATCTTCATAGAGACCAATTGGACCATGGTTTAGGGCACTGGAGAAATGGGGCGCTGGAATATTACATGAAATTTCATTTTTCAATGTAAAAAATGTTCATAGGTGTCCCTTGTAAAAAAAACTAGGCGCCAGAATTGAACGGTCCAAGGCGCTGAGTATGCTAGATACGGCACAGATTCGTATTCATCTCCTGTTAAAATCGTTTGCAGAACTTTTGAAAGTCCCGTACGAAGTCTAATTTGAAAATTTAATTCTGGAAAAGATTCACCAAAATCAAGTGAAATTTACTCGAAATATCGGCAAAAAGTAATACCAAGATGACAGCTGGCGGCCATCTTTCTAGATCACCAAACAGCTTTACCGTTTTTCGGTTTTCATTATCTTTAGGGCAATTCAGAAATTTCTTACGCTTAAAATCAAGAATTTCAGACCCCGAATCCCCTCCATCGTACGCCAAAATGTATGGAGAAAATTTCAAAAACGTATGAAGCGTACGCTTTCGTCAGACCCCCCTACCCCTATAGAGAGTGCGTAATTTGTGAATGATCCCTTTCAAGCAGAACCAAATTCATGAAAATCGGAAAAATTTACTCGAGACTTAGGCTTAGAGAGTCATAGACTCTATCTACCGATTTCGACAAGCTTTTCCTTCTGGATTGGTGTAGTCAATACCTTTCATTTTCACCATCAACTTTGTACGAGCAATACCGTCGGTAATATATGCCTCAACTTGACCTCAAAAAAGCATACCTCATGGAGGTATGCCATGCATGTATTCCTTATTACATTTCTCGAAAATATTTGCAAAATAAAGAGACCCGCATTTTTTCTTTTTCAAAATAACTCAAAAACATGGAAATTGTGAAGCTCCAAACATTGAAAATCATGTGGAATTTGGGTGGAATTCTATGCACATTGTTGTTGTAATGAGCATTTGTATGTGAAGTTTAAACAGCATTAAAATTTTTTGAATCCATTTTTCCAACAAATGATGAGACACGGGTCCATTTATTTTCCATTCTTTTTACGGGAAGGAAAGAAAAATTGAAGAAATTTGTTTTTTGGCATACTTCATTCGACCATATCTTGCGATTTGATCAACCGATTTTGCTCATATCTCTGAACTTAGTCCCATCAAGAATCTGGATTCACGATTGGTTTCGTTTTACTCAAACTATTCTGTTTACAGACAAACATTTTTAATTGCTGATTCGGCATCTAGGAGTGACCACAAAAGGTCTGCCCTTACTCAGCGATTCGAGTTCGACGTGGTGTTGCAAACGTTAAACTGAAAGCATAAAGATCATCGTACTTCTTACGGGTCTAAAGACTTGGACTTGGCTCAGCCGAAACACTGTTCACTACTTCTTTCGCCATATTTTTTCGCTTCGGTGGATATCATTTCCTTATATCCAGACTTAAGAGTCCCATAGGAGTTACATGTATTTAAAGGAATTTCTATTCGTTTTTAGTCTGTTCGTGAAGAGGATAACTTCAGTATAACGAAACCAACTTTGATTGGACTTTTTTCCTCGATTTGTAATAAAAAAAGCCAGGCTAAGTTCCAAGATGAGCCGATTCAGAGATATGGTTGAATTAGTGCTATTTTCGAGGTAGAGTTCATATTTCTAGCATATATTACCGGCGCTATTGTACAGATAGCAAAATTCACAGATGGTGTAAATGAAAGGTGTGGAGTGGACCACACCAATAAAAGGAAAAAGTGTAGGAAGAGTTTCTTGTCGATATCTCGAGTAAATTTCATCCGATTTTCAGTGTTGAATTTTCAAATTAGACTTCGTACTTTCAAAATTGCTTTACGCAAGGAATGACTTTAAATAGAACGAATCAAAGATGCAGTGTGGCAGTGCAGCTTTAAGATGTATGCCTTCTGTAGACACCTAGATTTATGCCGTGTATTAATCGTAAAGGTCCCCCTCATGTTTAAAAGCCTAGCAACACTAGAATGCCAAGTTTCATTCGAAACACCCTTGTACAAAATGTATACAACGTACGACTAACGTGCTATGTGTAATGTACTTAATGTTTGCAAGTCAAAGCCTCATCATGAAAGTGTTTATTCAAAAATTTTGTTTAACATGTAAATTCTCGATAATAATTCCACGATTATTACACTATCACGTTGTGGCGCGTTTCATGAAATTCAATATTTTATATTCTAATTAAAACGCGGCAATAAAATGAGTGAAATACGAAGCGACGCGACGGATTATAACCAAAACGATTAACAGCAAAATTCTATTTGGAAAATATTATTTACCGACTAACATCGATTCATATTCGCTTTGTTTCAGCATAGTAGAGGCGCAATATAAAGTGAAGTTAATTTTAATCGAATTTTACCCCAAGCACACATTTAATTACGAATGCGATTCAATATTTGAACAATAAATAATTTAAATAAATTTTAACTTAATAACAAAGCCAATTTGTTGGCGTTTTTTTTAGTTTAATTTCATTTTACACGTAGACCAATCGAATTCATATACATTGACAATGAAATGGAAACTCTTTATTATCCACTAGCTGATGCTGGGCCATATTTACTGTGAATAACAAGTTTTTGGAATCAATTAATTGTTTCGCTAATTTGTGTTATTAACAATGTAACATTTCCATGAAAATTAGTTTTCAACTTTATTGGCTCTAGATGAAAGCGAGTACATTCATTATGCACGAAACGATGGGCTAGTTGTTGTTTTGTTTTTCGGCAATCTGTCGAGATGATTCGAAAGAAAAATTATTTATTGTTTAGTCATTGATATTTAATGAGTTTGGATTAGCTTCTGTGGATAAGACTCTTGAACGTATCTTTTAATTCTTCTAATACAAATGTGGATGTGTAGTGCAAACAATTTCCATGGTCAGAATCCACAAAATCCTTTTCAATAGTCGAAAAATGGGGTCTAGACTCACTAAAATTTCAAAAGCATTTTAGTTGTTTTTCTACCAAGGTATTTTCTCGCATCTTGTGCGTGGAAATAACTTCATACCTACCGCGGTAGAAGCTACGTCTTTTGCAATCCGGTAAATAACCACACCTTTCCATAACAAAACCCCAAAACACGGTTCTAACAAACATGATAACAAAAGTTCATTTGGATATTATAAAAGACTGCTGGTGCAAGGTTGTGAAACAACAGGTTAGAGCCCCGAGTCCATCTGAGATGATCACGAAGGCTGTGGCACACAAATTTCTCTGTGGCGCCAACTAAAAAAACAATCTGCCTGAACAACCCTTTGGAGATTAGAGGAGCTGGATCATTGTACGTTACTAGTTTCGCAGGTTGTCGTTCAACTTCAAGATCCTTTCATTGCCGAAAGTTTTCACTGTGCCAGTGGTAAGCTGTACGACAAGCCTACGTTACATCGATGTTAAGTTCCATCTATGTGCTTAGGAACGGAACTAGTAGTAGTAGGATACCAGAGTCTCCCAACAATGTCTTTTGCCGGTAGGCCAGACCCCAGACCCGAACCAATTCAACAGTTGTGGCTGGTTTTCCCATCCGTCAATCGATTTCTTTTCCAGTTGAGCAGGTGAATGAGTTAGGATTCGAACTCTCAAACTCTCACTGGCAACTTCAGCATAAGAGTTAACCAACAAGTTATTGAGTTGTTGGTGGCGCCAACTATATTCGCGAAATTTTATATGACGAATTCGAATTAACTAAAAATATTTTCTTCAACTTTCTTCATGTTGACTTCCCACTCAATCTGTAATGAGTGCGTTTATAAATTTGTGTACGGGAAGTCTTTGTGGGTGTTTTAACCTGTTGTTTCACAACCTTGTAATTGTGCGCTTCTGTAGGCGAATCACTTCGGCTTCATGATCTGATCGCTCGGTTGTCGGGTGTTCGACTTCTGGTCTTTGCAAATTACTCGATTTTCATTCATAGAAAAAGTAACTGTTAATTCAAGATAATGGTTCGATAGCGTTGGAAATGCTCTGAACATTTCAGATTGCCAGTTTTCAGATTTCAGATCAGATCAAACAGCTCTGTTTCGAGCCCTACGTTGTTGGATAGGAGTTTTCTAACACTAGTACGAGAAAAAGTGAAGTCGGTGACACTATACATTTATCAGTCCGTTTCATAAATTACTAATTTATCATTATATTGCAAAATGAATTACTATTTTGGATGTACACGTACACCGAGTCTCCACATAAATGTTACATCTTTACGCTATTGCTGTAGCTAATATTTTATGATCGGCGTGCGACACTAATGGTAACACACCGACGTTGAAAGCTGATGATTATTTCAACGGAACCAACGATAATTAAAATGAATTCCATTAGCAGCGAGATTTACAAATAATATGTCAATCTAAAATGGAAACTAAATTTCAAAAAGGTGCTTAAATCAAACAATTATTGTTAGCTCTAAAATCCAATTATTTTCAAATAAATGGCCTCGTTCACATTGTATTATACAACTGAACATCATTTCCCGCACTAATACTTTTCTGCTCTACTAAAAATTCAACACGGCCCACCACCGAGGGTGTGTTTCATTAAAATTTGTGGTTTAACCGCAGAAATGTAATTAAAAATTACTTTTGTTTGTATAGAATTCAAACATTCAACCAAATTAGTTCGAAAGTGTTTCTAAATGCATGCACTGCAGTGATATTCTTTTACAGTACATTATGCTACAAGGGATGCAAATTTCATATCTCGCTGGGATTAGGGGCTTTAATGTAATAACACAATTCACCTCACACACACACACAACATCATAAATTGTGCTTAAATGTAAAAAACAAACAGTTTTTGCTTCAGAGTTATCTTAGTGAGTTAATAACAGTTTGCATTGGATGCTGCGGAAGTTGTTCATTACGTGAGAGAATTTTTTTTTTTATTAAATCGAATAAAAGCGAAGTCACAAGAAGTGTGTTTGAGCAACAAGCTTCGGTGGCTGTTTCATCGATAAATGTAGAGTTTGCATCGCCGAACCGAAAGCGAGTAATGAACTACACCTGTCAGAAGACAGTTGCCGCAAAAATTTGCCCCAAAACACACAAGTGAGTTTTCTTTTGTCATAGAATTGTTTCCGAATTAATGAATTACGTAGCAATATTCAATGTAGAGTGGGGTACTGTCTCCCTAAAGCAAATGTCGAAATTCACATAAAAATTCATGAAAAATAAGTTGAAAATATTTCGCAAAGTACATGTTGCTATGTAATGGTCAACTTTCGCATGCTGCAGGCAGTAAATAGAATTTTCAATAAGTTCTTTCGTAACAACAGCACAACATAGAAAAGTAAAAGTTTGTTGACTAATTTGACTAAAATTAGATGCACAGCTGGAACTTCGGAAGTATTCATTCTTCTACTCGGAGTTCTACCATGGTAGCGTACTCAGCCCGCTGCTCTTCAACTTTTTTACATCCGAGTTAAGCGTATGCCACCAAACTCGAGCGCAAAATCTACTCAACGGTGGTACGACCTGCACTCACTTATGATTCAGTATGGACAGTATGGAAGTGATCTGACAACAACGGAGATGAAAATGTGCCGCATCACAAAGTCGGATCAAATCAAGAGTGAACATAAACGAGGCACGTTGAACATATAAAAGAAATCATTGTCGGCAATATCAACACGAGACAAACGAACGGTTCGCTAAAGTCTAATCCCACGATGAAAGCAATTTGGCGAGAAAAGTTCTTTCGATAGAC
>JANTFA010151128.1:0-11165 GCA_026413405.1 Phytosciara flavipes
AAACCTATCATCTAAGAGATACAAATTGAAATGTACAGAATTAGTGCGCTAATTGTGTTCATTTCGGATTGTATCACGCAGGCGAGAAGTTTTTGTGAAAAAGCTTCTGAGAGATAAAGTTTGATAGAAGCCATGCTCCATACGATAAAATTTCGGTCTGTGGAATTTAGACCTGAGACAATGAAGAAGTTACCGAAAAACGAAAGTAGCGTAAACTTCTGTGCTAATAGTCCAACCCTGATATAAATGCGAATTTTAGTTTCTGTTCACTTTTGTAAACAAATATAAGCTAGCTTCTAGGAAGGGCGTTTAATATAAGCTAGCTTCTAGGAAGTGCGTTTCTACTTTTGGTTTAAATAGAACCCAAAGAGGCAACTTAAAGTCAATAGGTTACTAGATTAATACTTTGTCTTTGTACATGAAACTTCTGGATCTTAAGATCATAGGGCCAAATTAGAAGGAATCTCAACGTTTCGGTCGAGATTGGAACTCCATACATTTAGTTTTACATTTCTCCATTAATTTTTGATCGAGATGGAGCTCAATGCATTTAGTTTTGCATTTCTCCATACATTTTGGTAGAGATGGAGCCGCTTACATTTTGGGCGTATGTTATGTAGTCTTGCTCATATCTCCCGATCCACTGAATCAAATCCAATGTTGAAATGTCAGCTTTCAGGAGAAAATAAAGTTTGTGGAAATTAGGGATCGTAAATAAATGAAGTCACACTTTTTCAGTGCTGTCATCAAATTAGAATCTCCAATAACTGGACAAGAGTACATTCTATCGAGTCAACTGTGTGTTCTACCCTCTCATTTAGGGGATGTATCTGGGGTGTAGGACACACCATTGACTCAATGTTCATGAAATCAGGGTACTCTTATCTTTCCAAATTATGTTAATAAGAAATCGGTTTTCGTTCCCTAATGAAAGCAAATTTAGAAATGAGTTTGTGCCTTCAAATCCAGTAATCAAATGAAAATACAGAATAAAAAGGCGCTTATTTACAATGGTCAAAGGCGCTGAGTAAGCTAGATGCGGCGCTGAACCAGACTACATTGAATATTGCTCCGTAATTCAATTATTTCGGAAACAGTTTTATGACAAAAGCAAACTCACTCGTGTGAGCAACTTGCCCAGTCGACCGTTTTTCTACAAAAATGTAGTTGCAAACCTCGTCTTCGGCTCGGATATTCAAATTCTACACTTGTCGGAAAGGCAGTTACCGAAGCATGTTGCACGAATGGTTACCTCATGTAATGAATTACTTTCACAGCATCCAATGTAAACTACTAATAATTCCCTTTCAATTCCAGATGGGTCAAAATTTCAAAAGTAATCAAAAGATGCCACGAATGTATGAATATGAACGTATATATTTGTCATAAAGTCAATGCAAAACTTATGAAGGGACCATCCATAAAGTACGTACGCGCAGATCTTAACTTGATCTGACCTGACCTCTGAACCAATGGTTAGCATTGAAGAAGTTAGTCTACCAGTCTAGTGTTAGAATTTCGTACGAGACGAGTACACTACACGTAAGTCTGTCCATTGGATTGACTGTGATCTGAGAAGCAGCTCTAAGGTGACTGACCGGCTCTAAGTTGTCATCGAGTTAGGTTTACATTATTTGACTCAAACCAATGTCCTTCTGGCAAAACTGATTGGAATCACAGCTGTCAAATAGCATACTATTTTGTATGGAAAATTTTAACAAATTTTGTCTACAGTTTCAAAGTTTGTATGAGACACTATATACAGCTTCAGTATTCTTTTCAGACAACCCCTCATGCATGGAGTGCAGTCAATTCATCTCGATCTTATTCAGGTATAAAACATTCCCTTGATCATAGAAAACAAAATTCATTTGGCAAGGTGTGACAATAAGAGTATTTTCGAATAAATATCAATCCCCACCCCATAAACTAACCAACCATCTAAATACTTCGGTTGGCTGGCTCCTGGCTAACCATTTGTAAACACGGGTGTGAGTAACTATTTTTAATCATTCGCGAAGTTGATTATATTGTGTGGCAATATATATTGAGGAAAGTTAATACTTCAACAATATCTGGTTAATAAGTCTGGAAAATCGTAAAATTATCTCAGTTTTTGTTTATATTTGTTCGCTATTGCACATGCTACAAAATACACAAACATTTATTAAAAGTTAAATTCTCTGTGATCGGTTGTCGAAATAACATATCCACAAACGCATCAAAAAGGAAACCTGTCAAAATACTCCGATGATTGCAAGCTATGATTCGAGTCAAATGTATAGTTTAAAGCTGACGACTACTAATTTCAGCCAATAATTTAAATAGTAGCAATAAAATTGAATTAATTCAATGAGGTTAAATCTAGCTACGATGTGTGTGTGCACATCATCATCATCACATAATACAGAAATTCGTGAGACATTCGGTTTATTTAAGTTAATAATTTGATTGACTGCAGTTTCTCAACTAAATTTATAGGTTAAATGCAATCACATTTGAATTGTATGATCTAGATGTACATTTTGTAATATGTGCAAATTGTTTATATTACATTCTAACGAAATTCGTTCTATATGGACGAATTTTAACAATGAAAGTTGATTGACTAACTGAAAACAAATTGAAATTAAACGAGCGAAATTGCAGGCATAGATTAACGCAGTCGGATTCAAAATAATAAATAAAATGGAGAAGATGTCCATGTTTTAGTTAGGAGACGTCAGATTTTTTGAACAGAAACGGAATGTCCAACGCAAACGTAAACACAAACTACTCTTCTTTGTCAACATCAACGACATGCCTTGAAAGTACACTGCAACGCTGAATCTTTCCGTTCAGTCTCATCCCTTGTTGAAATTTCTTACAGCAATTTTGAAAGACCCGCACGAAGTCTAATTTGGAAATTAAGTTCTGAAAAAATCCACCAAAATCAGGTGAGACTAGCTCGATATATACGAGCTCAAAACACCAAAATTCAAGATGGCGCTGAGGACTATTTTCATAAGTAACCGCAAACAGTTGTCCCGCTCTACGGTTTTCATTCCCTTTCGAACACAAAAAAGTTTACGAAAATCGGATGAAATTACCATCAGAATCTAGACAAAAAACACTAAGCTCCAAGATGGCAGCTGTCATCCATTTTCTAGGTCACTGAAAACAGTGTATTATAGATTCAAGTTGTTCAAACAGAAAAATCGGATAAAATTTGCTGGAGACATCGACAAAAAAAACTCTATCTCCACTGAACGTCCGAGTAGCTCAACTTAGGCTCACTCCATGGGCTTCAACTACCGAACCCACCCAATTTGGACAGTTTTTGTTCCAAGATTGACGTAGTCAATACCTATCATTTGCGCCAGTTCAGCAACTTTATAAAGGAATCCTCGACAATACCTTGTAAATAGCACTCATTTGACCATACCTTTGGATCCACTCGACCGATTATGCCCATCTTCGAACTAGCATTTGTGAAAACAAATCCCTTACTCAGTGGCAAACATAATAATAGAGGCACTAGACCCTCGTATACTTTGTATGGGTCCAACAATCATTTTATTTTCCGTTTGTGTTAGGCAGTCCGTTATTCGTTAATGTTCAAACAGCCTGACGTCCTCTAATTGACGTACAAACATGTATAAGGAACGGATCTCCCCAAAACATTTTGTTTTCCTTCTCTTCTCTCAGAGATTTATGATTCTAACTTTTTCTGATTCGATGTTTTCTTAGCCCAAAAATAAAGACAAAATTTAAAACCAATTTGTTATTCCAACCAAAATAATTAGATGTGTGCCTATGCAATGACGAGTCTGTGTTTTATGCGTTATTTAAATGCGGTGTGTAGCATAATATATATTCGTTCTAATGAAAAGGAAACATAATGACATTTTGTACTTGTGTTACACCGAAGCGGTAATAATAGCGGAAATGCAATAGATGCAACAAATTAATGAACGGAAAAATGTTTTTCACGTGAAGGAAAAACTTGTAAATAAATTCAGTTTTATTTGTCAACAATACGGTTAATTATAATGCGTCTACAGTATTGGAGTGCGTAAGTGTGCGGGATAGACCTCAAGCATATTTCTGGGCTTATTCCGTTGAAATTAAATAGAAAATGGGAAGTAAAGGAATGTGTCAACGGGAAATAAACATGCGGGATAATTGCAGCTATAATGTGAAATATTCAGTGAAATAATTGGAATTTTAAACGGTTACATCAGTCTATCAGTCAAAGTAAATTTGTATTCACACGGAACTCATGACCTTTTCAACACTTTCATGGTAAAAGGTGAAGGAAGTTCAATTGACAGAGCATTTAATGTTTTATATTGGGAATGTGGGATTCCATGGCTAATTAGGCGGGCTGTTCTGACAATCTTCTTTCTCCTCGCTTAATTTTTGCATGCGACTAGTGTTCGCAAAAAATTTCCTGATTTTCTAGTCATTTTGACTTTCAGGGTCAGCGTTTCAAAAATTTAATTTAATTCATGGCCGGTATGCGTTTCTGATTGATCGTGTTACAGGTCTCACATTCGCAATTTCCTCCTCTTCTCTTCTTGTATTGGCCCGAATCCCGTTTGTCGCTGTCACATTTGCTCGGCCTAAAATAGCTTCGCTCTTACCCTCTCACTCACTGTAGGGATGTCTTTCGAAAGAACTTCTCGCCATCCATTGCTTCCATCGCGGGAGTAGACGTTGGTAAATGGGCATTTCGTATTTACGTAATATCTAGATATCGGTGTTGGACGGTAAAAGCGATGAGAACTTTAAATATTTAAATTTGTATGGATGACTTCTGAAGACAATAGACCTAATGTTCATGCGCGGAAGTACCGTCGAAGAGGAGTTACACGTCATTGCGTAAATACGAAATGGACATTACGTACGTAATTTAGTAGTGTCATCGGTCGATATAATGCTGAGTGTGACGTAGTATATGCACGGTCGTTAAGACTGAATTTCTTTATTAAATAAAGGAGTAGTTATGAATGGCTAAAGGTATTCCGTATCCGTGTACTACATTCGTGAGGAAAACTCACTTATCGACTAGTTTGCGAGAGTACTGAAGGGCTAGGCTTGAAGGTTTTTGAAGATAAATGTACAAAGTGAAATTCCTTTTGTTCTAGAGTATGAATGAAAAAAAAAACAACTGATGACATGTTTAATGAACATTCTAGGTGTTCGTTGGTATTGTTTTAATTTGTTCGTAAAACAACAAGAAATGAATATAAAACGAACGACCCATTATATTGTGTTGTACGCTTAACTTCCTGTGTGCAGTCTCTGTGTGCTGTGTGCACCTAAATACTACAATACATAACATTTGAACATGTTAAATGTTATTGTTGTGGTTTTTGTTTTATTAAATAATATTTTATAAATTTATATTTATACTCTTCGATTAACCGGACTCACACGAAAAGAAATAACATCCTAAACTGATGTTTAAAATTCAAAAATAGAAACTCACATTTCCTGTTAAACGTTTTCTAACACGCGCGATTATTTATTTTTTGCATCTTGACTCTTGGAGTTCATAAATTACATGCGCATGCACACATTACACACATTGACGAATTAAAATTTTAAAATTAAAAGAAGTAAAATTATAAATAAAAGAGAAAGAAACTCATTTAAATTGGGACCCGTACGAGGGGTGCGTGTACGCAAAAGTACGCATTTAGACTGCAGTCTTTATATAGAGAAACTATAGAGAACGATAAAAGGAACTTTGAATTTGACGATGAATTTGCGTAACACCGTTTATAGATTGAGAAAGAAGAATTTTATTTGACGAAAAGTTGGTCTTCATAAAAACGTTTTCATGCTTCGGGGTCGAAAATGGGGGCAATTATTGATTTTTATCTCGGGTTTTCGGTCCCTCGCATGAAACCTTACACGTGCACCTGTTTGGGTGGTGTTTCACTTAGTTCGGGATGCGACCCGCGAAATTGCCTAAAAACAACCATCCCAAACCTGTTCACAAATAACTTTTCTTTATTTATCGATTCTAATAGTCACAAATTAAATTCGCAAGTCGATCATAATTTACTCACTCAAAAGTCGATTCTCTTACGAGCTATTTCACGCAACGTAAGCAGGCAGTTGAAATTTATGATTTCGTGACGTAAAGGAGTTCCAGCTGGATCGATTCTGTGACCCTTGCTTTTCTGCCTATTTGTATTTGCCGATAGTGTCATATTGAACGAGTGAATAAAGACCTACAGGTATGTGTATGGGCGAACGAAAACAAACTTGAACTTAATGCTGGAAAATCGCAAGTAAAGATAATTGACAATGTGGATCTCAGTAAATGGTCTCCAAGGTGTAAAGAAAATGAGTGGAACGGAACTGAAATTTTCAAATTCGGTGAAATACCTGGGACTTGTGATTAATAACAGATTATCGTGGGATAAGCATACGCTAAGCATCTACAGATGCTTCCGCATACGACTAAAACTTCGCTACGTATTTGACTCAAAAGCTTGCAAAGTCACTGCTAACAAGTTCTTCGTCATTGAAATCTTGTGTATTTCATTCACGAAGATGGCAGAGGAAAAGAGACAGAAACTTAAGACTTTTGTAATTTTTTCATCGATGGCTGGATTCGGAGACGATGAACAATATCATAAAAGCGGTGAAGTCAATGGTTCGTTATGTCTATTGATCGGGGCGTGACAAATTTTTGAAATTACGATCGATGCGCTACCCGTACACGCTAATTGTATCTAAACGGCCGTTTGTTAAGTCAAATGAAGTAGTAGACCAAAAATGATATGCTTGTTTCTCGGCGTCTGCACGGTCGGTAAGAAAATAATCTAAACAAAAGCTCTGAAAGCGCTTCATCTCTCATTAGCCGAGAAACTAACCTTTGTTTTTGTACAAGAAAGAAGTTCACGATCAAACGATACATCAGTTGATGATATAAGATATTACACACTGCGCAAGTCGCGGCAAACAGGTGTATTTTTAGACATTAAAGCGTGTTTTGATGTGACATTACCGTGCTATATATTAGAGTTTCATATTATTACAACAACATCTACAACGACACAACGAAACGTCTACAAATTTTGTTAGTTTTTACTCTGACTTATTGACTATTGACTTAACATCGTGATATCAGCTACCTGTGTAAATAAAATCGAATTTCTTTATCAAAAAACAAACTTAACAGAAAGCTGATAAGACGCTCTGTGTTGTTATGCATTATTTGTGTGTCAAGTATTATTTTGCACGAAGTGACTTTGAAATCAGTCTAAATTGAAAGATTCAATTAAAAGCTCAATTGAATTGATCTAATACTCATCACAACATCAACAACACTCTACTAAAGCGATGGCGATAAAATTCTGTGCAAATTTAAATTTTCTTTTCGCTGAAAATTCGGCGCCGATGTTAGACCGCTTTCGGTTGGCTAAATTAGCGGGTTTCCGTGCTGTGGAAAATAGTTTTCCCCTGGATGTTAGTGTTGACGATGCTGTACGGGTACAGAAGGAAACTGGCCTGGAAGTGGTGTTGTTAAACATTTGTGCAGGTTGGTCCGACTGGGTGTTAGGCTAACGTCGTTTTACTAAAGATTTCAAAAAATCAAAATCACAGGTTCCGTACAAGGTGGCGAATTCGGATGCACATCTTTGCCGGATAAAGAAAAGGAGTTTAAAGTAAATCTGCAACGGACAATCGAATTCGCAAAAGCATTGAATTGTAAAAAGTGAGTAGAACCACTGAAAATTACGCTACACACTCATTCGAACCGAATTGACCTCCAGAATTCATCTAATGGCTGGTAAATTACAACAGCCACCAACGAAAGAGAATCACATAACTTACATCAAAAATCTAAAGTATGCGGCTAGTGTGCTGGCAACCGAGAACATTACCGGAATTATCGAACCAATTTCCAAGTACGGAGTGCCTGGGTACTATCTGAATAGTTACGATGACGGTATGGCATTTGAGTTGTGCAACAATTTTGTGTTTTCATACATTCTTATCAGAAATCATATATTTGTGCAGCTGTAGAGATACTTGAGAAGGTCAACAGCACACACATAAAACTAATGGTTGATCTATACCATTTGCAACATATCAAAGGTAACATCACCCACACAATACAAGATCTAATGCCATTGATTGGACACATTCAGGTAAAGAAATTTCTCCTTTGCGGGTAGACACATGAGAACCAAATTTTTATTCAAATAAAATCGAATCTACAGATAGCCCAAGTTCCTGGTAGAAATGAACCGAACACTGTTGGTGAAATAAACTACGAATTCATATTCAAAGTGATCAAAGAGGCTGGCTATAACGATTGGATTGGCTGTGAATACAAACCGATTAACGGTACAAGTCAGGGTTTGAATTGGATTCAAGAATACGGATATTCATTGTGATCAAAGACATTAATAAACGTTTACGTCCATCTTAAGTGTGATTTTGTATGAAGTACCCGAATTTTGATGCCACTACCAGCGAAGTGGAATGGACGGGTTGGCTCAGTGGTAGCGTAGAAGTAGTCCACCAAGAAATCACCGGCATCAATCACGATGAGTGAAAACTCTGTAAAGGATTTTCCTTCAATGAACAGCATGAAAATAACGCAACCAATTCACGCACACTCAAAAAATCCTAAGGGCTTTTTCAATCCCGAATTCGCGGCCCGCTCATCTATCTGAAATAGTTATTGTGGTTTTTTGAGGCTGATTACTCCCTGTATCAAGCAGTGGATACAATAAAAGGTTTGCAAAGAAGAAAAATTCTTTCCTGGAATATCATTCAACTCAACATTGTTTGTTGCGATAGATTTTTCTGGTCTTTTCTTCCGACTTTTGAGTGGTAAATAGTATATTATGTCTTTAGGAACAAAAAGGTTCGTTTTTGACCCAGGTGGTGAAAACGACCAAGGACTTATTGTTTACAAACAGCGAGCGCTTTGTATGACGATGTGGGAATTGAATGTGTTACTTCCATTTATTCTTCTGTTTGTTAAGTTTGAACAAACACTTGACTGAATGAGACAGCACTAGCTATTAGATCATTACTTACATTATGTCATTGTTCATTGCTAACAGATGACTAGCACTTTCAACGATTGATTTCTTTTCAAATTCTGTATTTTTGAGCTACTCCCATCGATTCCAACTGCTGCCTTCGATTAACCGTTTATAAATCACAATTGGATCTGTTCCTTCTTTTGTTCAAAATATTGTCTACATAGTGACTATGACCATTTAGTGAACTAAACAGATAGGTCCAACTTGCAGAACCGGCAAACGTGACACAACGAAACTATCAAATCTGTTACTTCGTTTGTTGAACGAATTGCCTGGCGTCATAAAAACAGTTCTGTACTTCACTTGTTTACACTCAAGCATTTCGTCACAGAGCAATGGTCAGAGCTCATCGCTAACTTTTGTTGTTGCTTTCGATTGCAGATTACTAGCCGTTTGGAAAAGTTTAAACTTTTGGCCGACAAAAATGTTAGAATGAAGCTGGTAGCAGAACCCACATTTTATACCACTTCGACAAAATAAACATCAAATCCATAAGAATTTATCATCAGTTTTATTGTATGACGTTAACAAATTGTATAATTATCGCACGAAAACTTTTCGATGGTTCGCTGTTCGCAAAGGTATAAATCTCAAAGATTCTTGAAGCGTTTTCGTTGCATAAAGAATTTTGACAACATTGATACTCAAGATGGATAAGAAAACAAATTAGTTGGAAAAACTGATTAATATAAATGTGCAGAGCGACACAGCTGTAAGACATTAAGTCCGTTTACAAGTAAAAAATTTACCACCAACCTGTTCCGAAGAATGGGAACTGCCATATGTTGCTAAGTTGAAATAGTTTACGTTGTGTCTCCCGGAGATTTTTGTAAGCAGATTCAAAATCGAACTCAAATGATTTTTCCTTCTCACCTACAATTTTGGGTGGAATCGATCCAAAAATACCTATGCTCTTGGGGAAAACGTCATTTCCAAGCGATGAGAAACTGCTGCTGCTGCTGCTACCAAAGTAAGAGCCATTTTTGTCTCCCGTAACTACCTTTCTCCTGTAGGTGGTAAATGGAATGTCGCCGTCTGCTACATCCTCAGTTGTGATTTTCTCGTCCAAAATTTCACCTATTTAAACGGATAGATTTCAAGTGAAAGTTTTTTTTCGGACAGAAACAACTAAATTACCATCAGCATCTCTGCATCTCGTAGTTTTCGTAACTTTCTTTTGGTCATAGCTCGGAATTTCTCTGTCTTCACAGAAAACTCCATTCGGGCAATTCAAGGTACCACATTTGAAGGAGGCAACTATTAAACATGGAATTTTATGTTAAAATTTTATAACAACGAAACTGCGGTGCTTCCATCCACTTGTAGTACCTTCTGCTGCGACTGCTGTAATTTTTGGCGCATCATTCGTCGTTTCACCACCTTCAATTGTTGGTGCAGCTACAGGTTTCGGTGCATCCTTCGTCGTTGCACTGTCTACAGCTCCCTCCGTTCCAATCGCTGCCGCTGAAGTTTCACAACTTAAATACAAAGCCACGTACGCAGCGGCAATGAGAAATTTCTTAACGCCTACGTTCATTTTTTTCACAATAGATTTTAGAGTTGAAAAAGTGTTTTAATGAATATTCGTGCTTACAATACAAACTTAGAAATCGAATGCTAAAACGAGTCACTCCTTATGGTATAAATACTGTTTAATATTGTTGACACAACTGTTTCGCTTTTTTGATACGAGACAATTTTAGTCGGATATTCGAGAAGCTTCGAATGTACTTAATTCGGAAACGTGTGGTCAGGGCTGGGAAATGTAATTCAATTGAACTAGATCGAGATCTAGAATTTAGAACTAGATTTTGGAGATGCGGACTCAACTTCGATCTTTCAACTACAAGTAAAAGATACATTAGACAATAATTACGGTCATTTCTCTGGAGCAGCGGTGTCCTTGACACGAGAAAATGGCGACAAAATGAATAATGTAGTCAGGCAGTCTACCAGAAGACACTCGAATAACTGTAGAATCGGATGAAAGAACAAAATTGTGCCCTGCCCTGTAGAGCTCTGCCACCACGGGTGTCCTCAACCAAGAAAAAGGTTGATGTCAATGTACCCAAAAAGTTGCGACGGATTTGTGTTAAGTCCATG
>JANTFA010151139.1:0-11164 GCA_026413405.1 Phytosciara flavipes
GTGACTTCACATATTCGCAGAGTGTTACGTAAGAACAACAGGAAAAATGAATTGGTCTGTGACAGACCTTTGGCTTTGATTCATTGTTTAAATTTAAATCCAGGCTACGTCTTAATTGTTCACATCATCTAGCAGCCTTTTGTCAGGTGTCATTTCTTTACTGTCTCTTATGCTATGTGTGAAGTATGGCTTAATTCTCTTGGAAATACTAATCAGTTAAGTACTCAAGTGCGACGCTGCGATGACAATGCTGTGATTTGAAGGCAATTAATTAAGTTCAGAACATAAACAACGATGTCAACAATATGTGTGTCATCGATTAGAAATAACTTCTGCGGAAAAGATTCTAATTATTGCTCTGTATTTGAAATTAAAATTAAAATCAAATATCTGCCATCAAAATATGTACACAACAATTAAAAGT
Source organism: Phytosciara flavipes (assembly GCA_026413405.1). Lineage (NCBI taxonomy): Eukaryota > Metazoa > Arthropoda > Insecta > Diptera > Sciaridae > Phytosciara > Phytosciara flavipes. The sequence goes on from JANTFA010151139.1 coordinate 425, forward strand.
CATGTAACTATTGACTGTTGCAGGTTCGCATCCAGTGGATGAATACCTAAGTATACCAAACCGATTATTAGAGAGTAAAAGGAAATTGTTTTGACGTTGGGAATTCAGATGCGTTGGTAATGGGGTATAGTAGAATATTGCAGATTTCAGAATTTATTTTCACACAGATGTAGAAAGAATCTGTCTCTCATAAGTATTACGTAAAATGTGTGTATCTGGCCTCCATTTTCTACTATCAATCCAAATCTTTATGTCATTGATCGAAATAGCAGCTGTGTCAACTCTGTCATCCTTTGAAAGTAGGAATGGCACCATGATCATTTTCTTGTATCCGTAAATTGTACATTTGGGCTGCCAAACCGTAATTACGCGTAAGTGAGTAGGGTGTGAGATTTTATGAAATACTTGCTGATATCGGGAAAAGTATCGACAAACTGCATGGAAAACCATTTTAGGGTGTAAGAGGTGACTTTTACTAAACATCCTGCAATTCATTCAATAACTGAAATTCCTCCAAAAATTATCAATGGAAAACTGTTAATCAGATGCGAACGAAAACTATCAAAGTAAAAATCCATCAACCGTTCTTCAACAACAACAACAACAATGTACCCACCTCTGTTGATTTGATTTTGTGAATAAGTTAGGAAAATATTGATTGGCTGAAACTTGTTTACATCAAAGATATCGTCATTCCGTACCTACGCCTTGCTACAGTTTCATTTGCAATTATTTTATTTTTCAAAGTAGAAATTTTTTAGAACCTTCCGTCTAATTCAATTATATTTTGAATTTCGTAAATTCCATTTTATTGACATTGCATGCATGCCGATTTTATTCGCAAATGTTTCGTTTAACATTACATTTAGGAGCGAGCCTCTTCCATCAAGTGAAAAAGATCCAAAAAATTCAAAATCAATAAAAATGTTTTCCACAATTTTTGTTCTTCAGATCAAATTTGAGTATGTAATTTGAACGACAGAGTTACGATAATATCTAAGTGGAATTGAATACAAAAGCAGCAAGCAGACAGACGTCTAACATTGGACTGAACGAGGTGAGTGAGGCCTACAATACGGAGATATATGCTAAGAGGTTTCAACGGTCAAAAAGTCAATACGATCTATTGTTACTTAGAAAAAAAATCGGATCAGTGGTATGACATTGCTGCCATGTTTGTAAACAATTACACCCAACAGCATATAGAGATCACCAGATCCGAGTTTATTGACAAAGACATTTATGAAGATTTTCTTAATATTTCTTCGAAATGGATTCAATATGCAGATGTCTACGCACATGCCACTTTTTTATCGAAAAATGTACAAAAGCAACGACTGTGAATGGTAAAAACCTATTGCTTGAACGGTAATGTCTACACAATCTATTTAGTTGATGATATTACCTCCCACTATGAGATAAGATTGATGTTGACCAATCAGAATGTGTCGTTAGGGCTTCTTTTGTTTATAATTATCATTTAGTGTCTGATGGAAAATCTTTTACTTCACTTGTTTTAAGAAATATTTGCCATCCAAAACATGGACAACAGTTTTTTTTTGATAACAAGAGACGATAAGTTGACAAGCCCATTTCTCGTGTGAATTTTATTGATCGTAGACGATGCCGAGGTCAACAATTACATGAAAACGTGACTGTCCATTCTCATCTCTAGTTATGTCAAGGTTTTTTCACGTTTTTGATGCATGAACCGTTCATATTTCCATCTCTAGCGATGATGTAGGCGACTTCCAACCGCAGTGGATGGGATAGCATCAAAACTATTTGGATGGTGTTACACAATTATTTTCCAAAAGCAACTCAAAGCTCACCAAAGCACACATTGCTACGGTGTTTTAGCTTAAAACGACATAAATCGAGGTAAAAACGAACCGAATCGATAGTCCTTCGAAAAGAAGACGGTCATCAATGCACAAAGAGAATTTTCGGGCGGTTCATCATAAAACATTTCGCAACCCACGAGGTTGAATCTTGTATCCCGAGTAGATAATCAAATTATCCATTAGAAATGTAAGATACTTTACTTTACGAGTGAATTAATGTGGCCATTCCCTCACTACTGAAACCCCTTTCCCTTGCTCGCAAAGTAAAACGCCACACTTTACATTGTGAAGTAATTTGATATTTCGTATCACGATGAGTTAAAGTATCTCGAGCTGGAGCCTTCGGATATATTTACTCATCTGCATACGAGATATGAAACAGACAACTAAAATTTGTAGAGTGAGGAAGTAACGTTCGATTTTCGAATGACTCTAGTCTCCAATAAATATGCCTGTTTTGAGATGCCACCAAATGCTCCTTATGTTCATGCTACTAGCGGTGCTAATAAATCATTAAATTACAAATGACAAGCGGAAATATTCCTCTCACAACTATAATAAAAGCCACATCCTTGATTAGTTTCGTTCTACCCGAGTCGGAAAATAACTGACAAAAATATCTGACCGTAATCATTTCATAAACTCGTTGTCAACTCACCGAGTGTTTCTATATTTATATCCAAACAGTGTGTGTCCATTAGCATTCAATTTGCATTCATTATAAATAATTCACCAAACTGCATGAGACCAGTTTGTCAAAAAACTTGTCGACAAAATGCACGAGCAAATTATTTCCGGTGGTCAAATTATTCCACAATGGAAAATATGGTTTTGCTCTCTTCGATAGCTACCCTGAGGCAATGTTGAACGCATCCTTAGGTCGGCTTCATCTTTTGTGTATAGCAGCGTTAGGAATCTGACGCAAAATCTTTCACTTCAATTGTTTAAAAAATATTTTAGTTTTTGCCATCATTATGATTAACAGATGACGAAAATAGTCTAGGTAGGAAGGTCAATTAGTTACTACTTCAATTGCTTATGAATTGTTTAATTCAAGGTGACAGCCTTTTCCTTTAGGCGATAAAGAAGAAACGCTAAAGAACAAAAATCCGCCGCAACGACCCTTTGATGGGTCAGAGGCTAGCTCATTATTTACTAGTGTCTTCCTTTTGAGATCATTTCGATATCGAAAGTTTTCACTGTGGTAAGCTGCACGCCAAACTTAAGTTACATCGATGTTGAGTGCCATCTATGTACATTGGAGTGAGACTATAGTTGGAGTAAAATGCCAGCGTCTCCCAACAATATCTTTGCCGGCAAGCCGGCACCAATTACCAACCACTTAAATCAGCTGTGTTTTGCATACACGTCTGACAATCGGTTTTTTTTCCTGCCACAGTTGGGAATCGAACTCTCAGCATTGGCAACTTCAATCGTTTGGTGGAAAGCAGACCAGTTAACCACTACCTACGCTATTGAGTTACTATTCGACCCTAGCTTCCAAGAAAATTGATCATTACAAAAGTTGAAAGCAATTGAATTTGTAACTAAAGTCCAACTAATCTCAACAAATACCTAATCTAGGCCATACCAGGCCACCTTTTACTTTCTTGCCGATGTTCTCATACATCGTAAAAGGCAACATTTTCACGTTGCGAATCAATCTTGAAGCATTGCCAAAACGATAATCACCGCGAATTTTACTAATGAAAACGATGATTTGGTAGAAACTGTTTTTTTACTTTTATTTTAGTAATTACATTTTTATACCAAACACATGCAATGTGTATGTGTATCCCAAATTAGCATAAAAGCAAAAATAATAATTGAATAACCAACCTGCATATAATGACTGGAATAAACATTGTAATACTATCTCTAGCCATATACAACATGCATGGAGTTATTTATAAGAAATGAGAATTTTTCCATCGACGGAACATGCAAAAATATCGAAATGATATAATCAAGACATCCAATAAAACAAAAACTGAAGAAAAAATTATCGACCTGTACAACCGCGGTCCGTGAAAGTGTATTCAATTCTTTTTTTAAGGTAACAAATAAACATACAAAACATAACAAAATAAACTGTCCGATATAATGTACCACACTATACCCGAGGGGGAAGCTACTCTCAAAAGCGGTGTGACCCGACTTTGACTTTTCCTGACTTATGGAATAATTGCTGGAGCCGAATGACTTTAACGACTTATTGTGACTTACAATGACTTTCATGACTTAACATGCTTTTCGGTGTTTTTGAATTCCTATAAATAACGGAATTTTTCAGACGGTTCACAGAATATATGGAAATTTAAACTTAACTGGTAGTGGAAATCGTTTACGCAATTATCGCATCGGCGCTACCGGCAAGTCGGTCTTCTGTCAAAATCTTGTAACTTAAAAGCTCATTTAACGAGTTTGAAAGGTTTACAAGAAGATCTTTTTAACATGTAGCCGTAAAAACAGTAAAAATGTGAGAAGAAACCAACCAAATTTTGTTGGAAGCCTTCAAATTAAGCGTGACAGGGTCAGTGTTTAGTTTAGCTCCATCTATGGCCAAGGCGTACTTCCATTGACTGCATCATGGGTCTTTCTATCTCTCTCCCTCTCTTCTTACGTCAACTCGTATCGCTGTAGTCGTATTTGGTTAGCCCATCTATGTTTTGGCCTTCCTCTTCTACGCACTGTGGGCATTTCTATTGAAAGGGTTTTCGTTCAATATTGTCTTGATCCCTATATCCAACCACCTACCAGTCATTTCGCTCACCGTTAACTTTGTCGACGTTGGATTATTTTATGTTCAAAGTGCCTCGTCATCGTTCCGTAACAGGCTCTTTGCGAGACATAGTCTGGAACATTAGACTTCGTACGGGACTTGCGACGTTGCTGGAGGCAAATTTCAACAAGGATGAGCTAAAATAGAATATGTTCTCACACTACTCGTCGAAGACTTTGATTGTTATTTTCATGGTTTATATCTGAATGACTTCTATGACTTTTCGTGACTTTCAGTTGACTTGTGACTTTCCGGTGTTATCTGTAAATTTCCGCGATCGTACGTGTTCCGGTTTAGTATCCCCCTCACCACACCATCATATCAATTCTACATACAGATCGTGCGATGCAAAAGAGAAGAAAAACTTTTACCTCACCTGTATGCTATATATACACACACACACACTCAGCCATATTTGATGTAAGATTTTTACCTTTTAATCTTCTTTTCGTTCATCGGTAGCTGTTAAGAGTTCAGTCAGCATACAATAACTGAACGGAACGCACCGGTATACAGAAGAGATAGAGCATTCTCCATAATATCCACAAAACGAATAATAATAATCGTGCGCCGCCTTATAACATTCGAGGTATAACATTCGATGGTCGGCGAAATTTTTTTTATTATTTGGAAATAAATTAAAACTTCGGAAAGAAAAGTAACAATTTATTGAACCACATTTGATGACGGCTGAGGTATCGTATATGTCCTAACACCTGTACACAGTTCATTTCGTAAATTAAAAAATAAAATTTTTATTTGATCAGACCTTAATAATCGAAGACTATTTTGTAATAGAAAAAACAGTTTTTGTGTCGAATCCAAGTTCTTTTTTCGTGTAAATAATAGTGAACTGAACACATATCGTCGTTAAACCGTCCGTGTGTTTAAACATAGCATAACATCATATCGGTGCTGTTTCCTAATGTCTTTTTTTCCATTACTTTTGTGTGTTATGTCTATGACCGAGAGTTAATGTAACACAGCAAATAAATTAGCAGTTTATGGTGATTTTCAACTCATTTAGTGCGATTGTGCCACTTTAAATGTATGTTTCGTCTATTGCCATAGTCGTATGCACAAATTAATTTCGAGTGAGATTTTGCTCGTTGCAAAAATAAAAAAATTAAAAATTTTTAATAAAAAAAACCAACAAACAACAACACCAAAACCGAGAGCGGTAGAAGAACGATTTGATCGAATAAGCAAATTGACTAATGTGTTGTGAAAGTAACCAGCATCCAAATATATTGCAAAGAAAGGAAATTATAATAACAAAAAAAAGTCCAATCATTACACAGTGACCGCCGGAAATAATTTCGAATATTGCGATTAAATCAATAGAGACGAAAGTTAAATTGATTCATATTTATGGTGAGGGACATTATACACGCAGAGATCACGCCGACATTGGGCTAATAACCAAACAATTATATAGCGCCGCGCCACACCGAAAACGTTTTTCCTTCGGTCCAAAGAGCCACTCCCCCAAATATGGACAGTGTTGATATGAAAATGGACTACAAAAACAAGCCCACCCTAAGTCCAACCCGTTCGCTGGACGAAGGTTTCGAAAGCGATCCGGATCGCTTATCAACGGATTCTGAACAATCAATTTCAACGCCATCTTTTGACATTCTACAAACAACCGACCGGGACGGCGTTCAGCACACGCAAATCGCGCGTCGAAGCACACTCGATTACAGTACGACTGGGCCGGCTCAAGATGAAATTGAATCGGAAATACGTTCCAAGTCGGATGCGGCTGTAGTCATACCGCGTGCCAATTCCATTCAACCGATGTCGCGGCATCGACGCGTCAAGACCAAAGCACCATTACCGCCACATCTAGCAGCAAACACCTGGACACACGAGTCGATTCGCCAGCCGGAACTGCTGCCACAGTATCGTGGCGATGTGACGAGTGGACATTTCATTCGATATACGGTGCATCCGAAGCCGAAACACGTGAGCACAACTTCCGCTGTAAAGTTGACGAATCAACAAGCCATTGTAGCACAAGCCAGTAGTATGTACACATTTTATCCAGCCGAAGGTTCGATTAGTCTTTATTCCACAAATAATGGATTAGCATACAAGTCATCACACATGAATGTTCAAGCCCAAGCACCAATATATTGGACACAGAGCGTGCCACGGCAAGCGAGAAGGTAATTGTTAAATTTATGAAGAAATTGTTGTTCGTTTTTTGATAAAGAGTTAACGTCGGCGATACCATGGTTGCTAAAAAACCTTTCTTCGGACACATAGCAATTATACATGACCGAAGACAAGAAAGAGGCTTCTTGGCAAGCAGTAGTCTCTTATCTACACTGAATGTCAGGCATCCTCATTACTGTATGATTAGGCTTCAACAAAAATTAATTATGTGACAAAATGAGTTTTATCTAACAAACCAAAATATCTCGAAATCCATCAAACTTTTCTTAGAACATGTTTTGATTCATTCGAAAGCGGTTCGGTAGTATACCAGATACGGCTTCATGAAGGTTGCTCTAAGAAAAGACCCATCCCGAGCTATTTCAAGACCCAATTTTGTTCGTAATGAGACATGGTCATGGCATTATCCAATGATCTCAGTTCGTAAAGAAGCCAAGGGTCTCTAGTGATTCGAAATTTTTTTCGAAAATTGTGGAAGCCACCTTTTGAACTTTATATACCCTCACTCTTTGATTGTAAATCTTGCGCAATAGATGTGAAAATTATCAACCTAAGGTGAAATCGAGGTTGGCATACCGTATGCGCAAAATCGCAGTCTAGACATGGGTCAGAAACAATTTTAAACTTTCGTCAAATGAAAATGCACTCAAAATGACGGTTAACCATTTCGAAATTTGGTCAGTCAAGGGACCCGGTCCACTCAAAAGGTGAGGCCTAGTAGCTAATGTCAACGAACTGTTGCAATGTTGGTTCTACGAACATATAGTTCATTTTTTGGACTTATCTAGTTTAAAAACACGTCGTCCTACACGTCTACATCCATAAATCACGTCAGCAGTAGAGAGGGCGGAGAGTGTCTTAAACTCCACCGTAAAATGTGAATATTCTATTGTTCCGAAGGGGGGTGTGGGTTCCAAAAATGATGACCTGATTTATTGATGCACCTCAATTGATACTGAAAGAAAAATGTTGAAAAAATGAAGTAAAAGATTTTATTTATTTTTAATTCGATCAAATGAAGTAACAGATTCGATAATGATTCCATAGAGGATGATGTAAAAATGCTGTGACTGATTACAGAAAGCACCACTGCCCATAATGAATTATCCGTACAATTTCTCCAGCACGTCTGATGAGATAGAGATTTCAACGCAATTACATTGAACGATTAAATGCTGTCCCATAAATTATTATGGTACCAAGTCAAAACAAAAAATTCCATAAAAAACCATTCCATAATGTTGTCGCTCGCTGTGTGTATACGTTCACTCGTGGACTCGTGTATAATTGATTTGAACAAACGAATTATAATTGGAAAAGTGTACTCACCGATTTTCTCTTTATGGTGTTTTTTCCATTGTTCAGGAAACAGTTTTTTTTATTTTCCTATGAAACTATCCCATCTCACATGCACACATTGTTCGTCTCGGTTGTCTTGGATTTGAAAATGCATTTTTATTAAAAATGAAATTCATAGAAACCATCATCATTAATAATCATTTAAAAAATTGAAGACGAAGAAGAAGTTGATTTTCCGACATTAAACGTATGCTAAAAAAGAATTAATAATTTTTGTTTGTACAATTAATGCACACACGTTTACATATACAACAAGCCACACATCGGTGTGATAATCTAATCGAATGAAAGTAGTGAATAAATTAAGTTTAAACCGGCTGGAACTATGGGAGAATGTTGAACATTTATCGCAATTGCGAGGATAGAAAGAAAAAGAGAGAGAAAGAAAAAAAAGTCCATCGACAGTCCAAACAACAGCAAAAAATTGAATTATGATGATATGAATTCAGACCCGGTATCTATGCAATGCACAGACATTACACCAATAAAATGTGTTTTTTTTTGCTTCTTCTTTGAATCATTATTGGCAAACGAGGCATATTTGTTCAGTAAAAGCATTTTCTTATATAAACTAGGCCCTTGGCGATAATTTCAATATGTCTGCAACTATCGTTTTCCACACACATTAGTAATAATAGACTTGTGCCACTCGTTTTACCACTCCAGACGGCGACGACAATTTCACAACACCAAGTTGTGTGTTGAAGTGTGGAAAGGCATTGTAGACATTCCATTGCTGCGTCCTAGTACGTCTTCAATTTGTCTTTGGAAAGCATTTTCTTTAGTGACTCGACATGGTTCACACTTCCAAAGGCTTTCGGAAAGTTTTCGAGAGCTTTAAGCCCTCTTCTTCACCGGAAACGCACAGGATTTGTGTGAAAGCTCAATTTGACAAAATTTATTTTATTTTTGTCAATTTGAGCTTTCACACTAACATTTAGCGATACTATTCGCATCGCGCTCAATATAATTACTGCTTAATATGAAGAAATTTCAAAGCTTTTGAAAGCTCTACAAAAAACACACACAAGAGCTTATTTGAGCTTAGGGGTCGTACATAAATGGCGTAACTCTTGTCCAGTGCTGTCATCAGATAACAACTCGACAAATATGCACTTTTTATAGGCAATGGTGTTTCCTACCCCCAAATACATCCCCTTAATAGGGGGGATAGGACACACAATTGACATGCTCTTCGAGCTTTTAGTGATTTTAAACTAATGGCAGCATGAAGTCATTTATGTACGAGCCCTTAGTATGACCATAAACTTGCTTAGTACGGCGAACAAACAGAATTCATAGTCCTTGAGGTAGAATTATCGTAAAAGAAAACATGTTCGAATGACCATACATGGCTAATTCCAGCAGCTATTAACGTTAGATCCGTGCGCCGGTTTGAGTTTTTTAATCAGCCCCTTGTGAAAGTATAAAAATTGTGTCAGTGGCTCAAGTTTTCGAAATCTTCATACAAATTTCTACATTCGGCGGCGTGAAATAACGGCATGTCTTAGAAAAACTTATCTCTGCGCCAGCCGGCGCACATGTCTAAATTCACGTTACTGCTGGAAATTTTTGAAATTCACAAGATTTCCATTGGACTTTTGATTGTTGTTCTGTAGAATTCTGTTGAATTCAGTAAAATTCCGAGTAGTAATGCCAATATTGGTGCTGGAATTAGCCATATATTCATAGGAATATGTACTTACAACATTCCCCATCGGCCTAATGGTCATCAAACTACTAATGAGAGCTCAAGGGGAAAGGTTTCTCTCCTCACACCGATAACCAAAAAAAACCGCTTCCCTAATTGAGTCTCGTTCTATACCGGAGTCGGATTATAACTGAAAATACAAAAATATCCGACCGTAATCATTTAATAAACTCGTTGGTCAACTCACCGAATTTCTATATTTAGTATCCAAAACTGCCTATCATCGGTTAGCATTCAATTTGCATTCGTTAAACATAATTTACCAAAAACTGAATGAGACTAGTTTGTGTGTCAAAACTTATTTAACATTATCTCGACACGACTGAAATGCAGAGCAAATTTGTTCAATCGAAATTTCACAACGGAATGAGGTTTTCCTCCTCGATATCTAACCTCGATACAAAATTACTAATTCTAAATTGATCAGAATTTCAATGGGATATCTTTCTGATAATTTTATTATTCTTAATTGAATCGTTTCTTTATGCATGGGTTGATGTGCATTTTAATGGATACGTGTGATGAATAGAATTATTTTCTGCTCACAAAAAAAGAAAGAAACAAAAATCAAATTCTCGACTCGATGTCAGGGTTGAGGAAATTATAATTTTTATAAGGTTTCATGCACAGAGTGCAGTGCGGGCAGTCAAGCATTTCTATCCTTTTGTTTGCTTTATTATGATGAAGAAAAAAAAGAACATGAAACATGAAGCCATTATTCGTGCTGTAACACACATATTATCCATCTCTCCGTTCACCATTCAAAATTGAATTCATTTCTTGAAGAAAAAATGGGAATTTAATTGAAATATTAGATTGGTTTATTGTTGTTACGCACAGAAAAGATCATGATCGCATATCAT
>JANTFA010151183.1:0-11160 GCA_026413405.1 Phytosciara flavipes
TTGTTTACACATGAAAGGGTTCTTTTATCACTCTATGGGGGCAGATGAATGAATATTGGCATACTTAACCGATCGACTTTCCCGTAATACGAACATGTTGTTTTCTTTAGTCAATGTTTAGCGGCAGGATTGTTTTGATTGGTATTCACATTTATTTTGCCAATTTTGGTAATTTCTTTTTTGACTCCTTTCTTCATCGACATTTTTAAGCTGAGGAACAGTGAAATGGGTCGACTGATTGAATATGAAAAGCAACTGTTATCAAATCTCAACTAAATTTTTGATCAAAAATTCTGGGTTTATTGCCGATGAAATACCAGTCAATACATTTCCTCCTGTCCAATAGTTTCGATTCAATATTTCAAATATTCCCACCCAAAAGAAGTGGAACTCTCTCTCAGTTGTACAATGAAATGTTGTCACAATTTCAATCAACGTTCAATTTACAAACTCCCTTCGACTTCCAGCAAATATGGAACTTTTTCTTACCACTGCTTCTCGCACCCAGAATAAATAAGAAATTTTCTTGTTTGCATACAAAGTTCAATTCAACCTGGACACAATGAACGTGTCTTTTCCTTAAATTCATCATTCAGATCACAATCACTTCTTGAAAATTGAAATTCCGGCTAACCCAAGAAAAGGCCGTGCCCATTTCACAGCTCTACCACATACACAACCAACAATATAGCAAAAAAAAAAGTAATCGAATTTGCTTTTAAATCGATTTGGGGGGATGTGTGAAGTTTTCGTTTAAAAAAATGACAAAATTTGTGCTGAGGGTGCAGGTGATATTTATTTTTAAATTTCACGTTCCACAGTGTGTGTATGGCGACAAATTGGTTGATTGATTGATCTTTGCATGATGTGGTGAAATAAATTGGATTCATTTGAATTTAAATACAATTCAGAAATGAATTGGGTGTTCAATTCCATTGAAATCTATATCTCTGCGTGCTCAAAGTTAGATCTTTTCCTTAAAATGTGGAGGCGGGGCCGAACACATTAAAAGAAGTGTATGTTTCTGCTGATCCAATTTAATGGTGCTTCCTTACATCTGGAGGCGCCAAACTTAAATCTGTTTATAAAGCCAGTTGGTGGTTCAAGCCTACTTCCACTCGAAAAGTCCCATTTCAGCACACAAGCTCTCTTAAAATGATCTAAAGTTTGAATTTTAATGTGTAGTTCCTTGCACAGAAAATAATTTAGCGCATACGAAAGTCACCATCAAAAGTAAAAACCACTTCGAAAGTTTCATTTCATTCATAACAATGAATTAAAGTTTTCATAGTCACTTTTTGTTTCGTGTTGTAGTTAATTATAACGACACAGAAAACCTAAAAAGTTTTTTCCCATTCGTGTTTCATCTTAATAGAGGTCGTCAGATTTCTGAACCGTATGAAACACAAAACGGAAAAGGCAATTTTGACAGACAAATTAACAAATTCATAGAAATGAATCAAAATGAATGTGAAGTCTGTCTGAGGTAAATGTTCAGATGTAATGTCGAAGTCGGTTGGAATTGACACAGTAAGTGCGCCTCAGATTCGAAAAGAAACGCAAAAATATTTGTTTCGGAGCACAGTTTTCGTATGGTGGTAGCATTAAATTGACAAAAAGTCCGTTCAGAATTCAAATGTTTTTGGCGCACTTACGGCGCGAATCGATATATCATAAGGCGATTAATCAGTCAAAAGATTTAGGAAGTGAGAGTGAGGGTCCACAAGATTCTAAAGATGGCCAGTAAAACTTGGAAAAGAAATTTGTGGATTCCGAACGAACTTGTGCAAGTGCTATGCTTTGGAAACTGAGAGACGTGTTGAGACGTGTTGTACATAGCTTACCTTCGGTTTCAATTCTGAAAATATCAGTTTCAAAGCACTCAAAGCTCAAAACAGCTGTATAAGTGACACCTACAGTGTTAGAATATTCTCAAGGTACACTGTCCGATTTTCCGCCCTCTAATTTTGCAAACAATGTTTGTTACTTTGCTAGATAGCTGCCTTGCTCGAAACCACACTGGTATGTTCGACTCGTACTACAAAAAATTGAACTCAATTCGTCAAAGGAAAAGTATCCAAACAAAATCAGAACCGAATCCGTATATGGAATTATCTACAAAATCTGGCTACAGCCACACATTTTAAGTGTTTGTTTCTGATGTTCTAGTCAGATGTCAGTAACAAATGTAGACATGTCTTCTGAACAGTCTGTTCGCGTTAAAATTTCAAAAAAAGAAGAGTTTGTGCGAGAGACAAACAAAAAAGTCTGAAAATAGTCTAAATCTGATCTGTAAATTCGTTAATTAACCGAAAGTTTATTGGCAGATCTCTCTAAATGATTATTGCACTCGTTTGCATTCGCTTCCAATATGTTTCTAGTTCATTTTACCCAAGAACATTAAACTGTGCCATTGTATAATTAGAAGTTATAGTCGGTTGTACATCAAAAAAAAAAGATAATTTAAATTTGGCTCTGAAATATTGATTTCGTTTTGTTTCGTTCATGTATTCCCCTCAGCATAATATTGGACAGTGTTCCGTTGTGCATGATTTTCATATCAAGAAGTGGCGTAAATCACTAATTTTTTAAATTATTTGAAACGAAAATAAAATCTACTTTCTGTCTAAACTATAATTTCGCATTTAATATTCTGTCAGCGCACGGCTATTGCAGTTGTCTTCCATCAAAACTGAAAATTTAAAAATCGAAACTTCAGTCCTCATGCATATTCAAATATCTGTGGTTTTTCATTCATTTAGCTTTCTCATAATTAATTTTTAATGCCAGTCGGCTGCATACAGTTTTATGGAACCGAGATAGTAGCAAAAGCCAATGTTTTTGTTGTGTTACGTACACATCAATCAAAATTAATTTCTGGCTATTTTTGACATGTTTCCTGCATTTATCAGTTGAATCATGTTGCTCTTTTGTGATTCGACATTTATTTCGATTTTTCAATTCCACAAATGATATTCACGTTGAGGCACTAGATTTCTGTGGATGTTCCAAAAGCGGGAGGTTTGACCACTGTTTTGATCCGTCAGATTTTGCATATACGCCGTCCGAAGTTTTACGTTAAGAGGCATGACCAATGAACTGAAATTATAGCCTGCATCGTGTTTCGTATTTTTTTGTCGATATCTTTTCACGAAAGTCCTTTTCCAAAAATGTGAAACCATGACTTTCTGTGAAAAAGCTTTCAATGAAAAATAGATTTGTTTGTGTGACCTTGACCAGCGCTTAGGAAAATGAGCAGATTACCGAAATTTTCATAATCTATTCATTTTTCTCAGTGCAGGTGACGCCGATACAAACAAATCTATTTTTCATCGAAAGCTAACTCATTTTTACCGAAAATAATGGTTCCACATTTTTGGAATAGGACTTGATAAAAAGATATAGGCGAAAATGAATACGAAACGCCACGATGTAGACTATTATTTAAGCTCGATGGTCACTCCTTTTAATGCCTCATCTCTTCATGTCATGTCGACAGTCGTAAAGAAATGGGCAACCTTTAAAGCTAGTCATAATTTTTGCACGTTATTTTCAAGCGAATTATAAACGGAATGAAAAATAGAATTTTTCAAACCGAAAAATCACCAGACATGCGAAACTGTAGTCAAATGACAACAGCGCTGGTTTTACCCAAGGAAAAATAGCACATAAACAAATGCTTGGATGAGTATAATGAAGCAAATGCTCAACTCAAATGCTTCACAAGCTCACACTAGCATAGAAAGTGTCCAATAAATTAGTTTAAGTAAATTTCAAATCTGCTACTTCAAAGCCTAAGAAAAGTGGGATTTCCCAGCCGCAATATCAATTTCTATGTATTTATGAATACGGAGAAACGGTTTCAATCCAACGTATTCTACAGCTCCTCCTGTCTTTGAGCGAAAATTCGCCTTCAACTGTTCGTTTCATACCTTATATTCCATGCCAGCTTTCTTTGCTAGTGTAAGTCGTTAGCATTGATTAATTTTGCTATCACACATGTAGACAGACTTGAAAAATGCAATTACGGACCTGCGAATGCAACAAGATTTTTTTCCTTTGTAACATGAGCAAATAAGAACGTAATGTTCATCTGTAAACATACCAAACGAAACTTTGAGAACCGAATAGTTTCACGGAGTATAATAGCGTATTTTACATCTTACAAATGAACTGGTACATGCATCCATATCAGAATAACTTCTACGATAAACGAATTGTACAAAGCTATTTGCAGAAGAATGGAGATTATTCAAGTAAATTTTGTTAAAGTGCTTTATTAGACATGGGAATGTTTTGTTTAAAAGGGTCTAGTGCTTCAGACGAACTTTACATACTTATGACAAGTATCATAAATTATGAATTCCTGTTCTATGAACCATCGGAAACGAACAATTCCAATTAATTTCTTAAATAATCATCAAAAACATTTTTGGGAAATTATGTTGACTCTGGAGATTCCCTCAACGAAAACCAGAATAATAAAGCTGAGCCAGTCGTTCTACAAGGCTTTTCATGTGTAAATAAATGCACAGTCTGAAGTGCTAAAACAAGTTTATTATCTAATCTTTCAGTAACAGCAAACTTACAGCGATGCATCGTTCTCTAGCTTCTTGTTTCTGTTCAGTTTTTGGTTAGAAATCTTTTACTTCGTTTGTTTTGGCTTAGTCACATCAGTTTTATAGGATAGCCGTTTCCACCTTCCGTGTGGTGTGATGCTTCAATTTTCAGAAGCGAATACTATTTTGACTCTACAATATCTCCTATTCTATAAAGAAACTCACAGTTTCTGTTTTTTTATAGAAAAATAGCGGGAACTTTCAAATTCCGTGTTTGATCATTTGTGGCATGACCGAGGTGCTTCTAGAAAGGTCAAATCAGTTGCTATAAAGAATGGCGGTCAGCGCTACCGCTACTGTGGATAAAAAGCGAAGCATTATCTGAATGCTCTTGAGAATGCAGATCTTCTTTGATTCAGACAGTAAAATGGCTTTTTTTTGGAAAGTACAAGGATGCGTGTTAACTCGACAAAAATTCGCTACAATTTTCTTCTAATTCAAATTGTAGCGGGTTCTCTTTCCTGTGTATGAATGATTCAGTACGCATTCATATCAGCCATTCTGGAATAATACTTTCTTTTTAAGAACAAAGCTAGAGAGGCTAGAGATTATCGCTTTTTTTGGAGCTCGTTGTCCATAATACGCATGGATCTTTCTCTTGAGTGGTTTCTTTAAAAGTATTTTTGTACCTAGGCCTCATGTTGGGTATGTTGTGCTTAGATATCTCTTAAGGGGCCGTCCATAAATATGACGTCACGCTGTTAGAAGGGGGTGGGGGGTTTAAGAAAACGTGACGGTCTATACAAATTTGGGTCAATTTAGCGTGACGGAGGGAGAGGGTGTGGTCAGAAAGTTCATAAAATAGCGTGACGTCATTTATGAACTGTCCCTAAGCCATACACAAAAAACATTCACTAAGAGGCAGTACTTGATGACATTACGACACAACTAATTTGACATAAGAGCGTGCCGATTCGAAATCTTTTCGAAAAGTTTTTTCGCGTTGTCTACTTTGAAGGTTAATAATCAGCAAAAAGAAGAAGATCTAATCGACACGCCTGATACTCATGTAAATAAGTCCGACCTTTGATTGTTCAGTTGACTGTAATATCAGTAATGATTGCATCTTAAATCAAATGCCAGCAGCTTCATTTATATGCCTCCCCGCAAATCATAATAACATAACCTCATCATACAACATTGTGAAATTTAATTTAATGTACAAAATGCAACAATTTGTCGATCCCCCCAGTATTGTGTGTTGTTTTGTAAATCGATTATAATCATTCTGTCTCTGACATTTTTTATTTGGTTTTGTTTTTGTGAACATATCCATAATTTTGTGCAGTAAAACTTGTTTGAACAAAATAATATTTAGTTGTAAGCTGATTAATTTTGTAAATACGAAAGTTTTTTTTGGACAAATTATTGTAATTTTATTCAGGGTGTTCTGCTGTGTCCTCAAACATTATCGCAAAGTAGAAGAACACGTCTACGGCGGGCCTTCACCGAGGCTACCAGTGACACAATGCATTATGTTAAAACGGTATTTAAAAACAATGTCAAATTTTGTGTTATTTGCAGTAGAAGTGGACATGGCCTTAAAAAAATATTCAAATTTAAAATTAAGAAAACCAAAAAACATTCAGCCTAAAAAAATAGTGTGGTAGTTAGCAGCAAGCGATCACTGTGTAAAACCCGTAGACACGTCCACGAATGTTTTTTTATTGTTATTCAAATAGGATATGACCGTAAATTGTCTGAACACAACTGTATTCCGCACACCCTGTAAGCACTCGTTATCTCACCACCCCCACCATCCTCCCAGCCGAAAACTATACAACACCAGCCTGCAATTTAGTCGTTTTATTTTTTGTTGTTAAATTTATTGGGTTAACCGCCACAATTATTAATTAACATGAAATGGCTTTGCAGGACTACACATGGTTGAATTTAAAGCGAACAAGGGAGAATTATAAAATTGAAATTTATTTTTTTCTTTCTTTTTTTGCACAATATGAATAGTAATGCAATGCACTTGTACCCATTACACCCTGCACTTTTCCTATACCGTTTATATCCGAAACGTTTTCCAACCATTTACCCCGATCTGGTGTGCATTCTATTCCCAGACAATTTTCTTTTCCAGCTCACCAAAACGAAATAAAAATTTTTTTCTTTTCCACTTTTCGTTTTTAAAAGCACAATTGAGGATGAACGAACACACACAATTTTTTGTACTTAGCTTCAGCGCTTTTGTCAATATGAATGTAGGTACAAACCATCATCTGCTCGGAGAACGCTTTGCCAAGTATTGTGATAGATGACTTTTATACAAAAACAGAAAATATTCTTTTTCCAATTTCAGCAGAACAGACAGAATTGACGGTCTGAAAGTGGTTACTGTCAGTTTGGATTATTATTGTAACTTTAAGCTTCGATATTTCTATCTTGTTTGACTGAATTGATTCTATTATACTTACACAAAGGCTTGAGGCAATCTTTCAGACATTATAATCTTAAGATCTCTCAAGACAACTTGATAGCGTAGTGGTTATAACTTGTCTGCTTTCTTCTAAACAATTAATGTTGCCAGTGTGAGAGTTCGATTCCCAACTGTGGCAGGGAAAAAACCCGATTGTCAGACGTGTATACAAAACACAGCTGGTTGAATTGGTTCGAGTCTGTGGTAGTTGGTTGAAAAATCTTTCACACAGCTTGCTGGCGAAGATATTGCTGGAAAACTCTGGCATTTTACTACTTCTAGTTTCGCTCATATAGATGGCACTCGAGATCGGTAATGAAAGGAGCTCAAAAACTAGAACCACAATCAGCGAAACTAGTAAATAATGATCTGAACTCTGACCCATAAAGGGTTGTTAATGAGGATCATTGTAGATTAATAGCAACGCAAAGAAACAGCCTTACCTGATAATACTATGGGATCGTTCATAAGGTTTGGTCATACACAAATGACGTCATGCTATTTTGTTGAAAATTTTCGACCCCCCTGAGTCTCGTAAAATGGTCAAATGTAAACTTTTCGTATGACACTCACTCCCCCATCGAGGCGTGACGTCATTTGTGTACGATTCCTAAAGTATGTCACGCGTGACGACTATTTGCAACTCATTCCATCAAATTCCATCCTCATCCTGCATCTGTTTCGTATGCATGACATGCTTCATGAACGATCACTAATTGAGTATACTTCGGATGAAATTAATCGGATGCACGTGTGTGATGATGCGCAGCATGATGTGTATGATTTCCTTGAATCTCACATACTACTAGTACAATATACATTGTGTGTGTATTACTGTACACGTGCTGCGTACGCAGCTTAAATATTCTCAGATAAGGGCTCGTGCAATAATGGCGTCCACATGTATGGGGGAGGGGGGTCGAGAAAACAAGGCAAGCCCTCAAGGACGTCATTATTACACGAGCCCTAATTGTATACCCCGAATGTATTCAAAAGCAAACACAAATGCAAAACATCAGTACCCCGAGAGATAAGTTACTCTCTGAGTTAGCCTAGTCTATAACTGCAGCTATTGAGGCATTAAAAGGAAAGTTTGAGGAAAGCTCCGTGGTTTTAATAATTTGCTTCTAAATCACTGACATGTCTCGATTGTAGGAGTAATTGTTGTCGAATTTACATATTTCGTCTTTCAGACAACAATCAATTGTTTTAACCGGTGCTTAGTGTCGTTCTGTGGCACCATTACACAGTGAAATTATCACTCAAATTAACCTCGTTAAACCTGCGAACCGCTTGCACTAGCAACGTAAAATTTACGAGCACTCTTAAAAGTACGTTAACTGACAACTTAAAAAGCGAAATATAAATTGGTTTAGCCGTAAAATAAGTAATTTAACACAAAATGTTCACTTGTATCTTAAATTGCTCATCAGTTATTTAAAAAGTAGCCGCACAAAAATTGTGGAAAAGGAAAAACATTGCTCGTGGACCCGAGACTATAAAATTAAATTTATTATATCGCAAGTTTAGCCAAGCCATTTAGTACATAAAAGAGTTTTTATGTGAATGGTTTTTCGAGTTCATTGTTCATTTTGGCCTGTAGCAATTATTAGATGATTTCATCCCTCCTCTACGGTTTCACCCTTCCGATTGGCACACCACTCAAGAACGTACAATATAATCGTTTTTGGTTGTGCCTAATTGAGTTGAAATTTACTTAAAGGAAAAAAGTTGATTTGGGAGAAAAGATGATGGAAAATTTCGTTAGAGAAATTATCGATGATTTTCTAACGAAAGGGGAAAATAAATACTTTCTCGTGGAAGGTTGCAATGTTCCTTGTTGATCAGGTGGTTTCTCTTTTGCTGTGAGTGGAAATGATAAAATAAATTGGGAACCGGGTGGAGAAAATTGGCATTTTAATGAAATTCATTTTATCCAAAGAAATAAACACAAATGCCGCAGCTTTACCAACTAGGTAAGGCATTTTTGTCGTTACATTTTATGATTACATCTATAGAGTCTGTCGATTTACTATTTTTATCGTAAAATTATGTTTCCAAACAAAATGGAATTGACTTTTATTGATGTACGAAGTGAATTTTTGCTGTAAATCTATAACAACACACTGATGGTATATACCGAGCCAATAGAATGATATTATGATTATAAATTTGGTTATACACTTTCTTTACTTAATTTAATTTAGTTTTAATATGTTTTCTCATGTTTTTCTTAGAATAATTGTTGAAATCATCACAAGAAAGCAATTTCTTCAGTATAGTTGGAGCAAATGGTGCGAATAATTTTTCTGTTGATTTCGATTTATGGTGTCCCAAGGATTTGGTTACGCGTCTGATAAACATTTTTAGCTTATCAGCAGCTCCATGTGTCCCGCCTGGCAGTGGCAGAAAGAAACATTTTACGACTACGAAGCCGTCATCAATAGCATCAATCAGCGACGTGCAACCCTTGCTGCGTGTTGGGTCGGCGATCATGTTCATCTTTGCCGTTTCGTTTCGAGCGTACTGCATTTTCAATGTTTTTTCGGGTGTTGCTTCAGTGGATTTTCCGAACCACATTGCCGATTTCCGTTTTTTATAATGTTTTAACAATAAACCGAACACCCGAAATCGGTGCGGCCCATTATGCAGATTAATTTTCTTGTCAGATACTTTGAAAAAGGGACCTGTTAGACAGCTGTGGTTTTTGTATTGAGGGTATGCAAAGTAAAATGTTTTGCAAGACGCGCATTGTTTTCCGCCATAGTGCGTGTGTTTTTGGTGGAAACGAGCAGTGCGTCTAGTTTGGCTTAACTGGCAAATATTGCATGTGTACCAACCATTTTCGGAGCTCAAAGTAACCGGCACGGATTTGTCCAAAAAAACAATGTTTCGCCGACGACACTTGATGTGTTTCTGAGAATTGACAACGATAATTGTGTAACCTGCACGCAGTAGTTTGGTTTCAATATCTTCTTGATCTTCAACAGTCTGCTGTTCATCTTCACCTGCATTGCTTGAAATGCTTTCATTGCTTGAAATGCTTTCATCGCTGCCATCGTCTTCATCGCTGCCATCGTCTTCATCGCTGCCATCGTCTTCATCGCTGCCATCGTCTTCATCGCTCCAATCGTCTTCATCGCTCCAATCGTCTTCATCGATTGAAGCTACTTCCGAATTCAAATCTGCTTCAGTTGCCCAATTCTCTAGATCAACGGTTTCATCGTTATTTGTCTAGGGGGAAAAAATTACGAAATAGATCAGTGAGGAAAACAACTAATAATGGTCAAACTCTATCCTCGTCAAAATAACAGCCTCTTTGCTTAAAATATACTCTTGCTATTTAGAGACCCACTTCGTCAGTCACGGGACAAGGTCGTGGAATTTGCCGTGACCCACTATTGAAATAGTCTTAAAAACTTCGATGTGAGCGTATTAAAGAAGTTTCTCTAACGAACCGTACAGATTTTAGGTATTTAATTTTTTGCGATGTACATTACTACTCACCATGGCTTTATATTGGTCGTAGTACAACGGACGGATGTCGTCCTGAATCAGCTGAGGTTGGACCAGCTCTTTCAACCAATTATCCATTGCCGTTGTCTTTGACATCCTTAACGATTGTAGCTCTTGTTGGCACGCGTTTAAGTATGATTTTATAGCTTCGTACAGTCTACACAACGTCTTTCGACTTCCGAAATCGACATCAAATTTTGGTCTCAGAACGTTTGGTAGATTTTGCATATCTATTCCGTTTGCTTCTAGCTTCTTCTCGATTGTATCCATGGATTTTTGGATTTTCTCCAAACTTTGTTTTACTCGTTTTCTTCTACGTTGTTTACTGTTCATTTTTTGTAACTTTTAACTTTCTTTTTATAATCACGTTTTCATTCGATTCTGCTTACTTCACTATTTTATATTGACAGGATGCGTGTATAATGGTTGATAGATAATAGAAAAATGATAACAATTGATTTAAAATGTTCTGTTTTCGAACTTCGAAAAGTGCTGCACCACGACTTCGATTCTTTTTGAATTGTTGGTGGTTTTTCCACAGAGACTTGGAGTTGGAATATCGGGCTGTTCAGGTGAACTGACTAGTGGGAATGATAGGAC
>JANTFA010151194.1:0-21068 GCA_026413405.1 Phytosciara flavipes
TTACTGTCCAATCAGAGTTTAAATTAGAAGAAATTATATTTTAACCGAATTCAGATGGATATATGAATAACGTTATTCGCGTAACCGAAATGATTTCGGTTATATGAACAACGTTATTCGCGTAACCGAAATGATTTCGGTTATACGAATAACGTTATTTCTGTAACAAATTTCATATTGGGTATAACGTTATGGATGCCTGGCGCAAAGTCATTTCACATAAAATTTGTGTATTTTACCGCATTTTGTAGCTTGGGTGTTTCGGTTTCCATATTTTGTCGACTGAACTGGAAAGAAGCCGACCGTTAATTTAAGGATTTAAAATCAACGATTGATGTGCGTATTCAATGTTTAACACAACTCACACCACACCACAATGGGAAAGATTGAATGTTCCTTTTCCTGACACTTTTGTCATTTTTACCCGTATCCATCATATTTTTGGGGAATTTTTTTTCTACGGACACTTCATTTGCCTGACGAAATTTGTCAACTTTTAAAGGCATCAATAAATACCGGGAAAAAGATTAATGTTTTGTGACACATAAACAAAATAGTCTGCATCTTTGACTTCGAAATATTTTAGGTCATGGCAAACATTGAAAGTATGGAGAATCGACAATCAATAATGAGAAAATGATGAAAATGGTATTTCTTAGAACGTGAGCAAGTAGTGATGCAAGGACGCGATAAGAACCATGTTCCTGATTTATACTCCTCCAAAAGTAAACATACACATAAGGCTTATAAGCTTTTGACTTTTTGTTGTAATATTTTAAACTTTGCTGTTTTAGCCAGTCAAATTAGCTGCGGCCGTCTTGGTTTTGTTCTTGAGCTTGCGGAGGCGTTCATTTCCATCAACGGAAGAGGAATAGCACTTGAACCATTAGTTTAAATGTTGTCGTCTTTTCTGTTACGGCCTATCTAATTGCATACCATTTCCAGACTATTCCCCAGAGCTTAGTTTTCCTTTCGATAGGCTCACATTTCATTTCTATCGAGCTCATCTTTTAAGTTCACGATATCTCTCATTTATTCTTCCATTTCCAGTAGAAATATTTCTGGCTCTCTCGACGTATTTACTGATTTCACTGATACTCAGATGGTGGTCGATTAGCGTTCCCTTCCGATACTACTATAGGTTATCAGGTATCATGTTTGTTTGTTAAAGAATGTGTTTAAAATAGGCAAGTTACGCGATATCACCGCCTGTGCCTATATGTCCATTTCAGCCCGCACCGATAAATACTCACTCTGTTGATGGGTAGTCCCAGTCAGCAGATTTTCGAGTGACAGTCACAATTCTTCTTTCTCAGCTGTGTTGCAACCATTTCCAGCTCTCTTTGTCAATTATTACAATATCAATAGACATTAGCCGTGCGCACACATTGCTTGGAAGTTCAGCGGAAAGCATTCAAGGGTGCACTTGAAACTTTCAAATTCAACCTAACAAAACACAAACGCAATCTTCTTGTTTCGAAAATTGTGACAAATTTTATCATTAAGCAACATGTCAACTCTATCCCGCAACATTATTGGTGGTGTTGATCACTCAACTCAGTGATGAAGGGAACAGACAACGATCAAAAGAATTTTATGTGACGGAGACAAAATCACATTTGCTTTTTACAAAGCATGAAACACACGTTTAATATCTTGGAATCTGGTGATTTCGCAAATTGTTTTATAATACTCAGCATCATAATTGCATGAAACGCTGTATGAAATTTAGTGCAAATTAGTTGGTTGTGCACTAGATGTGTAACTGTGGCACGAGTGCCTGATAGTGCACTTTGCAGTTTATTTCTTGGACAAATTTGAACAAATTAATGGCTGTGATGTGTATATCCCATAGAGTTATACTCGAGAGGTGACATGGTGGCGCTTATGCTAATCGGCACCCAAAAATTACATGGGCACCCAGACATGTTCGAAAATGACAGCGCCACCGTGCCATCTCTCGAATGTAACCCTATGGTATATTCATATACAACGAGCGCTACAGACTGTGCTTAAAAGGCAGAGTTTGAAGAGAATTTTTATTTCTCAAAATATTATAAATACCCTCTAGGCATAGCTAAAAAGTCCCAGGTATGACAAATATCCGACGAATTCTAATTCATAAAACGAATAAACTGAATGAATGTAATCTCTGATGTATGTCGGTTTGTCAAGGTATAAAATGTGAAAAAAAAATTCCTCAATTTTTGTTATGTGAAGCGTCTGCACGGATTGTGGGTGAACAAATTATGGCTGTTTGAATGAGGCTTAAAGGAAATGGTAGGTTTTATTGCTTGGGATGAGATAGGTTAAAACTTATTCAATTGGTGTGTCATTGTATATTGAATTAAATTCAAAGTCTAACCTGCAAAACTGGTAATGCCTTGCAAATGGTTTTAATGTTCTAACCGATCGATTCCATGCTTTCATTCCGATATCTTCCGAAATTTCAATGTAAGCTGGTTGTGTTACTGTTGTTGATGAACCAAATCTAGAATTCCGAATGGCATTATAATTTTTATGTAACCGGCAGACAGTCAGTGAGCGCCTGGGTATAGAGTGGGAAGACGAAAGAATATGGGTTGTGTTTAGATGTATATTCAAAAGTGGTTTGAATTCAAAATGGATAATGTATGTTTAACCGCTTACAAAAACGTTTCCTTTAAGCTATTTACCCGAAATTTATGCCTCGATGCCTGTAAAACCGATACAATTTCACATTGGGATTTATATTGCGAATTTTGTTTTTAAATAAACATTTAGACGTGAAGTACAATATCCATCTATTTGCCGCATAATTTAAAATTGATGCGTTCATGTAACATCAAGCAATCTCTTTTCTACCTGCTATTTTATATAATAGAACGTTATGCCACACAAAACCCTATGTATCTAACTTTATGTGCAGAGCGTTTATACTATGACGATCTGAAAGCGTGCAAAAATTCGCTTCAAAGTATTCGTCATGGAAAATTGAGCTATATAAATAGCATACCACTCGTTCCATGATGTTTACGGAAGATAAACCTGAAAATAATTTGTTGCCATTAGCCGTTAATTTTGCATGGAAACTATTATTGCTTAGTCTTCCAGAAATAGCTATTTTCATGGTAAGTTAACCAGAAAGGAGGCGAATTAAGTGTTGCAATTTACTTAATCATTTACTCAGCATTCAAGTTTCAGCGCGCACCTACCAAGGAAGTAAACTTAGTGGTGTGTCATAATTCGCATGTCCTACTAGCTTATCATGGGCGCCCGTTCGTGACGCAAGTCTCAATACGAGTAAAAATAAAAAATAAAAAATTTTGTTGTAGACATCGGCACTATATATACAGCAGATTTTGAGATTCTCCCTGCTGTTCCCCCTGTTCTCAAAATAGGTTTAAAAAACTAGGGGCTCGTACGATTCCAACGAGATATCTCACGACTCAGCAGCTGGTCAGGAGCCCGAAAAACAAATCTTTCAATTTCAGGAATTCCCATATAAATCGACCGAAATTCATGAAAAATCATTCGTTAATTTGTTCGGATGTTCCAGTTGGAGGTCTAACTTCTAAACGTATCAACCACATTTTTTAAAATTTGGGTTATCGATTCTACTCGCAATTCTAAGACATCTGAAATTTTTCAAATATGACCAACGTGTGTGTATGTGAATGGTTATGGTTGAAAAATTTACATGCGACATTTTTTTTCGACATTTTGGGGTAAAAAAAACACCTTTTTATACTTCAATATTGCTGGGATGATCTGCCATGGAGTTTCGATTAACTTCCAAATTAAAAAGCTAATTTTCATCTCGACGTTTCGACCTAATCCAGGTCATCATCAGGAAAGCTTTAATGATTCACAAAGATTAAACGAAAAAACGTTACACGGAAATTACCTTTAGATATGTCTTCCCACCTCGATAATTTTGTCAATTTGCGCTCTACAGCCTTCACCGACCAGACAAACTTATAGAGTTTTTGACGATGAACGAAGTCGGCGAAAAAGTTTTTATGTAGCTCACCATCCTGAGAAGCCACATGGCCTTGAAACTTGCGTCTCAAATGGCAGATTTTGAGAAAACCATGTTAAAGAGAATTTAAAAATTAAAATGAAACATAAAGTGAAAGAAATACATTTTTAGTGAATATAGTCGAATCATCGACCATTTGTGACGCAAATTTTTTCAGATTAATTTATGTTTTCATGAGAATGTTTGTCAGGAAATTAGTTGAAGTTTTGCATTGAAAAGGAGTGGTCATGGTCATGGATTGCAAAAAACATAGTTTCTACCACGGTTGGTATGCCGGTATTTTTTCGTACACGACATTTCATCGACCTCGGCTTCGCCTCGAGGTCAATTACATTGATAGGAAACTATTCTTTCTTGGAACAGGGAGCGAAAGGATTGAAGATCCTTTCTGTGAACTTTATAAAGTTACGAGCACAAAATCATTAGGCTCAATCGTTCAGCCAGGCACAATTGAAAGTTATTTTGATTAATTATGTTACCTTCGTAATGCATCATTTATGACATACTATTACGTAAATCGATCCGTAGATATGAACAACCGATATGTAGAAATAATTCTATATTTCTGGATGGAATCGGTAAGCTTCAATGTTCCACTCAAATATTATTACTTAGCTCCAGTTTACCATTAACAATTGTATATTACTGAAACTCGGCTCTAAATCGCACTTTAATATTGAAGGTAGTGAGCAATACGATGCTTTATTGTTTAAGCAAAAACCAGCACTTTAGGTGAATAATAACATGATGTCATGCCCGTTGAAATACAACATAATTCCGTATTTAATACCATGAAAAAGTGCATTTAATGACGGTTTATAGAACGCGTAAACAATAAAGAATGTTACGACTGTTACGGTCTGTTACTTTATTAAGACACATAAGAGCCATTTTGTGATCGTAAATATTATACGATTTTCCCCATCAAAGATATTAAACAACCATTTATGGTCCGAGTAGCGAAACGAAATGTATGCCATAAAAGGTACGTAAGAAGTTACCATAAAGGCACTTCTCCAAATGTTGGTTGTCGTTACATGGCAACGGTATTTTTATAATTTATTGTCTGGTCTGTAATTGTACGCAATTGTTATTTACACGAAATTAAAATGAAATGAAAGGGAAAAGGTCTGGCTTCCGTGTGGAGTCAGTTATTTTCGTTTCGAGTTATCCTGTGCAAAGTAATGAACAGAGATGACGAAAACACTTTGAATCATTCTTAAGTCTTTAAGAAAAGTTGAGCTTTAACTCGTAGCGTTAGTAAGAAAATGGTAATTTACATAACAAGGGATGACAAGTTTATGGATCTAAGGCGAAGACCAGGGCAATAGTTACACGAAAACTTGACTAGGTCGTCGAAAGTTGGTGAAATTTGATGAAAGCAACGACTTTTGATCCGCAAATATCTGATTTCCCATGGCAATGAAAAGGTATACCCTTAAGTGAGAGTAGTATGAGTGAAAAATTTAGTAGCTAGTCCGTCTGGCAGTCGACCTATGCAACTGTTCGTAGTTGTCACTGGTTCGAAAGTTGTGTAAATCTAAAATTGACAATTTTAGCACAACCCCTCACCCTCTGTCACGCCAACTCACTACACATGGTTTTGCTACGTCAAGTAATGCCGAGTAACACTACCGTCACGTCCTCCTTCCCCCTGTCACACTGCTTCAAAAAATTGCAGAATGAGGGGGATGACTCACTCTATTTAATCCATTTAGTCTCACTCATTGGCATTACGTAATTTATGAACGGCCCCTAAATGCTAACGTGTTAAATGGCCGCCAGAGCTGTTTGAGTGAAAGCGTAGACACTTAAAAGTGGCAGCGACCATTGCGAATCTCTTTCAAGAAGACAACATTGATCAACATTGCTCTGAACTTGTAGTCCCTCGAATCTTAAATATGAATCTGGGTCTGAAAAAGTATACCTTTAAGTGATACAAAAACCATGAATGCAAATACCGGAAGTAATAAAATTATTTAAAAATTTAAATTTTCAGGTCTGTCGCCACCGAATGAAACTAGTGACATTGGAGGCACCACACAGGTAAATGAATGAATGAATATTTATTTCAGGCACTTCTGTATTATTCACCCGCATTAGTCAACGTTATACATCTAAATTCAATAGAATATTCTGCAAAGTCATAGACTTAATTTAATTTGAATATTAATTTCCCATTAAAATTAAGCCCCCCCACCCCCTCACTTTGACTTTTCTATCTTACGCCATATAATGCGTGCATGAATAATTTCCGTAGTAGATAATAAATCAATTGTTACGAAGCTGTAATTATCCTAATGTAAGTTCCTTCATGCGATGTGTAAATAATTGGTGTTAATTTGATGAAAGGTTATGTCAAACTTTATACTGTCAGAAAGGGTTCAAACGAATTGTTTTTTTCCCTTCTTGCTGAATAGAGAAGCTGCCGAAAGTTCATTTTAGTGCTGAGTTATATGCGTTGATTAACATTTTATGATTGGACCTTTGAATGATTGATGTAAAATGCTTTATGAATAATTGAGCAATCAAAACAGTGTTTCATGTTACAAGGGATAAGTGGATATAGCTTGTAATATGAGATAATATTTAACATTGTATTGTTTTACGGACGTTGACAGGTGCAATGATAGTAATATCATATCACAAAAAGCCGCTGACGTTTTGTCCAGCTTCGTGTTTATGTCTGTTATAAATGTAATCATGAAAAACCGATTACATCACGACAGGATGTGTAATGTAATTTATTCTTGGAGTGAGGTGGCTTAAATGGTCTGAGACGAAGTGAAGGGTCTAGGCGAAGTGAAGGGTTTATTTTTGTAAATTTTTTGGAGAATTGAAAAGAAATTTTGAGGAATTTAAGAAAACTTCAAGAAATCTTAAAAGTCTGCTTTTGAGAAAAAAATTGAGATAAAAATGACGAATTTTTGAAACAGATCGCTATTTTCATTTCCCACTTTTCTGAGCCCACACTTTTGACTTTTAAATTCTATGGTTTTGTGAACATTGTTTCGTTGACATTTTGTTTGCATAGACTTACAGCGACTAGAAGGTTACATCAAGAGTCGTGAAATTTAAAATGAACCAGAAATTCAAGAAAACAAAAAAAATTAGTTCTCCATTTTTCGTTTGTGCAGCTTTCCGACTTCTTCATACTTCAGCTCACTTGGAACGATGGGGTGTTTGATAATTCATTTCTTGGTTGTTTTACAATTACAAGTCGTTCAGAATTGTTGTCATCCAATGCTCTCGACGGTTAAGGTTAAATTAGAACTCATGTACTTTAAAAAATTATCCGTTTCCGTTATCTTGATTTTCCAGTATTATGTAGCTTGAAGATTGAACATGAAGTAAAATAGTCTTAGCAAATTAATTCAAAAAACTCAAAATAGAAACAAAACATAAAATAATTCAAAATGTGAAATATAAAATTCCAATGTTATCTTCAATATCAAGTTTGTTTTAAATTTTGCGCCTTGCGAAGTAGCTCTCTAGTCTTTATAAGTCTGTGGCAAAAATGTCATTTTAGCTGTTAGAATTTCTGGGTCTAAAGAGGCGTAGGATCTATTCAAAACAATTTATTGATGTAAACTCAGTGAAATTAACTTCTTTAAATAGTCCCTGCCTTAAATAGCAATTTATTCCAACGATAAATAGAAACAATATGAGCGTTGCAGTGCAGAATTCCATGAAAAACCATTAAAAAAAACTTCTAATAAAGCATGACAGTAATGCAGCAGAAGTGGAGAAGTAGGAATTGTTAAAAATGACCGAGGATTTTTATTAAAAGAGAAAAACATTGAAGCGCCATCATCGCATACAAAATTTAATGCATCGACCGGTGGAGACATAGACTGTTTGAGTATTCGTTTCTGCTTCATGTTATAAAACACAATGGAAGTAAAGACAAGGTAAGGCCAAGTCGTACCAGCCGAAGGACATATTGACTTTGCATTTTGTCAGAGAGATGACATTGCGGCTGGGAAACCCCTCAGTGATAATTTCTTTACTCTGATGTATGTGCGCCGTGTAAATATGCAACAAGAAACACACGCCGTACTCGATAAAAATACATAGAAAATTCATAAAAAGGTAGTAAACCCTAGAGTAATCCACGTAACGGAAAATGTGTCGGATTTGAAACTTCCGTGCGTGTTAATTTGAATAAAAATTCGAAGGAAACATTCCGAACATCTGAAAATAGTTCTTCGTTCTCATTCGCTGATAAAAATCAAAACGCTTTCTTGAAATTCTACAAAGCGAAGCAATACGTCACACTTCAATTAAAATGTTAAACCGAAAGGGGTTGTCCTTTCATAAAACGATTTTTCTTCTTTCGCTTCGTGCTCCTTTTTTTTATTCCATACAACCACACTCCAAACGACTATGTTGTCAATGTGTTACCATTTTGATTTGATGCCTCTTGTGTATACAAAAATTTATACGAAAGGAAAAAGTAGTAATGAACATAAATGATGATGGGGCTTCTTTTTTTCCATATTTGTGTATCTAATCCCGACTGCCAGATGGATCCGATATAATAAATAAACATGTGTTCACTTTGCAACGGTTTTTATTGAATACCGCCCTGCTCCGTTGCAAAAAAAAAAACTAAAATCACGTTTCACATGAACTTGTGTTTGTTAAAATATTGTTAAAGTGAGCCAGAAGTGCACAGCATGAACTGAACATGGTACTGACATTGATTTTTATGTCTAGGAAAATTAGAAAAACGTGTTCCTTCTTGAACCATGAAATTAACGTTTCCTATGCTTTCCTCTAACAACATGGAACATTTAACAAAATTTATGCAACGGCAAGTTTTTATGGAACTCTAAACACAACAAGCATCGGTTGTTATCGGTCAACATTAAATACGCTGCTGAACTCAATGTATTTTTGTAAGCAATGAAAGTTATAACGCAAACTCTGAATTTCGGGTGAATTTCCAATAATACCAATACTTACATTCACCACAGTATAAATACCAGCGAGAAGGGAATGTAAATGCTGAACGGATCATCAAGACTGTATACTGAGAGGTAGAGCCATCCACCATAATTCTAAGATGAATGGTGTTACACCTTTCGTAGTAGACACTTTACTTTCAACATTAAATCCAGTAGATAACATGAGTGTAATGATATGTTGTGTGCTTGTGAACAAGTAATTTGAAATGAAAAATCGACACAGGTGAGATACGAGCCCACGATGTTCATCTTGATCATCTAATCAATTGAGCTACTGTCACACTTTTCCATTTCAACCTTTCTAGTTTCTTAATGTCAATGCAGAGAAATGATACCTAGATGGCATTGCGTTAGATAGAAGCAACATCTGGGCAGTTTTCATAGTACGAGTTGTTATATTCAGTGACCAACCGACATAAACACACACAAAATAAGTATTTCTGAAAATGGTTGATTGAAGTCAAATAAAGTGTCAGCGTGTTTGGTTCAGCATAAAATTAATCATAAAATAGCCATTTTGTGCGTCCGATTGATATTTTGTGATATAGTTACTATCTAAATAGCAATGAAAGTGTAGGACAGGTATGGCCAAACGGAGGTTTTGGAAACGCACTCATTTCAATATTATTTTGACATAAATTGAGAGCATGTTCAAGATAAATCGACCGATTGGCTATGCCTGGTCTGCCCTTTCATTGGTTTTTTCATAGCTTTTTTATTCATTTGTCATCTAACAGCTAAACCATGTGAAACAGTTTGATTTGAAATAAACCAAAGTCATGCAATTCACAGAGATTCGAAAAGAAACGCAAAAATATTTGTTTTGACGCACAGTTTTTGTATGGTGGTAGCGTTAAATTGACCAATAGTCTGTTCAAAATTAAAATATTTTTGGCGCACTTACGGCGTGAATATGTGTACTTTGTATGACTTAAAACAAAATTTATTTTCATTGGCAGTAAAAAAATTGGTAAATTGGAAAATCTCACACATCTTTCATAAACGTCACATACAATTTTATGAACTTGCCACTACATTTGTTAAACGCACTCATTATTTTCATGGAACGTCATTATTGGCAGCTTATTGACAACTTCACTTCACTTTTTTCACCAGTCTTAGTATTGAGCCGGCTAACATGAAAATAAACCTCTCATGAAGAAAAATGACCTAAAATAGATCAATAGAAAGAAAGTTGTCTCGACGATTAGTTTCCAAACGTCATTCACCTATGATTGTGTGAAAAGCCAAAGTTTCGAAAAATAAACAGATACCTCTGAAATTCACGCCGTAAGTCCGCTTCAAAATTTGAATTTTGAGTGAATAGATGAATTAACAAATGAATTGAAAAGTAAATGTCAACGCACTCTAATATGAGAATATCGCGAGCATGGGTCATACAACGCTGCGTCTCGTGCGTTTCTTTTTAAATTGCGAGCGGACTTACGGCATGAATGATCACTAAAGCGGTGGCACACAAATTTTCTAGTAGTGACATCTACGCTTATAAAAACTTTATAGGACAATTTCAACTTGTCATAAGAAATTATTTTCTTCAGCTTGATTTTTCATACAATCTGGAATGAGTGCGTTCAATAAAATTGATGCCACCCCCTTTCGTGGGTGTCTCAACCTGTTGTTTCCCTACCTTCGAAAAGTCAACGTAAAGAATATTTTTTGGTAAAATGAAAATGCATTTTCGCTGTAATTTTCATTTTCCAAGGGCTTAACGAGTAACCTACTGGTTTGGAGTTTGCCATTTTGACGTGTCACAACAGTTTTGTTGTTACTTTCATAAATATATTTCTCGGACTATGCATCACATGGAAAGCTCATTTTACTTCCAAAAGGAGCGGAACATTTCCAAATTTATTGGAAAATATTCAATTGAATTACTCCGCAGTAATGCCCTTCTCTGCTTCAATTCACGCCGTAAGTCCGCTTGACATTTAAAAAGAAACGCACGATTCGGATCGCAGACGCAGCGTTGTGTGACCCATGTTCGCGATTTTCTCATATTAGAATGCGTTGACATTTACTTTTCAATTCATTTGTTGATTCATCGATTCACTCAAAATTCAAATTTTGAAGCGAACTTACGGCGTGAATGCCTATTTCGATCGTATCTTTGGATCGGCTCAAACCGATTTTGCTCATCTTCGAACTTAGCTTGGCTTTTTCGATAGAAAATCGAGGAAAAAAAGTCCCATAACGATTGATTTGGTTTACTCAAGTTATGGTGATGACGTCAGAAGGTTTGCCCTCATTACGGGGTTCGAAATCGACGTGTTACAAACGTAAGAGTAAAGGCATGAGACCCTCGTTTTTCGTACAAGTCTAAATACATTCCCGACCTATTTATACCTACGATACCATTTCTCTGTAAATAAGTTTCAATTTTTACTATAGAAACAGAAACCATTCCGTATTAACGTTGACTAGTTCATTATAGTTTAAGTGGAACAGCTCGAAATTATACTGATGAAGCCTTAAAAGTGTTCTTCCAAGAAAACACATTCACAATTCTACTTTTCAACTTTGGCTCCAAACATTTCAAAATATAAAATCTCTCCACCCCAGTCAACATGTTCTCATATCTCTGCTACGTACAATATATTGATAAAATACATAATGAAGTGTAAGAAGTCCAACAAATTTATATATTTTGGTTCTCCCATATTATATATGGTCTGTACATGTACAAAATAAATTGCCGTATAATAATAATGATTGTTTGAGTCATACCAAGTTGTTATGATAACGACATCCATAATCAATTAATCAATAAAATTATTAGAATGATGCACCCAACAATTTTTTTTAAATATTTTATTGAATTTGTCTACCCAGCCGACCCAGCCGCACAGCTCATGCGTACAAAAACAAAAATGGAGACAATAACCAAACATAAAATGTGCGCTCGTGTCGTTCTCGTGTATTTCCACGATAAATATATGAAAATTGTCTGTACGTATATGAATGTCCATGCACACATCGGCAAAGCCACCATAATACCTTTTATTTTTTGGAGAGAATTCGTACATTTTTTTCCACTCATCGAAGTGAAGATCGATGCGAGTCGTACACATGCGTACTAGTTGTCTCTTTTCTTCGTTCACGTTTGCAATGGCGTTCTGTACGATTTGACAAGCGGCATGTGAAACGAATACATTGTTCGTTCTCAGCTGATAGTGCCATCATATAGTAACGCATTTACAAGATGGCAAATACGGCATTTACGAAGCGCGTCCTACTTACAATATCTCTGTATTTACGCGAAAAGAACTAAATATTTCGGGAACTTAGCATTATAATGTGTCGATCTACATAATTTACTCAATCATTGTAATAATTTGTGACAAAACGGACGCATATTCGACGAAATAATTGAATTTACACCACAAACAGTCCAAAAGCAATAAACGATAAAACGTGTTTGTGAACGCCAAACAAGTGGACAAAGTAAAAATTAAATTCAATTTCGAGTGAAAAAAAAAAATTTGTTTCTCGGCAAACTAAATTAAAAGAAAATGAATCGGTCTCGTGTATACGTTGGTGGTTTACCGTACGGTGTTCGGGAACGTGATTTAGAGCGATTTTTCAAGGGCTACGGTCGTACAAGGGAAATATTCATTAAGAACGGCTACGCGTTCGTTGAATTCGAGAATTATCGCGATGCTGACGATGCCGTATATGAATTGAATGGGAAAAAATTGCTTGGCGAAAGGGTTCGCGTCGAGCCTACTCGTGGATTACCGCGCAGTAATCGACGATATGATGGCGACCGGTATGAGGGTCGTGGACGCGGCGGCGGTGGCGGTCGTTATGGTAATGACAACAGATCGTCATCCAGATATTACGGACCGGCATTTAGCACCGAATTTCGTGTGATTGTGAAAAATTTGTCCAGCCGCGTCGACTGGAAAGATCTTAAAGATTATATGCGTCAAGTTGGTGAGGTGACATATGCGGACGCGCATAAGCAACGCCGAAACGAGGGCATTGTTGAATTTGCATCCGTTTCGGACATGAAAAAGGCCATCGAGAAACTGGATGACACGGAGCTGAGTGGGCGTCGCATACAATTAATTGAAGATTATCATGGTGGACGCAGCGGTGACCGGCGACCGAGATCGCGTTCACGTAGCTCGAGCCGTTCAAAGTCTCGTAGCCGTTCGAATCAGCGGGGCGGTAATCGCAGCAAATCCAAATCTCCAGCAGGTAAGAAAAAAAAATTTTTGTTTGATTTCGTCATCCGTTTGGATGGGTTTTTTTTGTTGTTGTTGTTTGTTATTCATACACATTTATGAAAACCAAATTTGCTTAATTGACCTTGACCTTTTGTTTGCTAACAATTTTTTTTTTGCTTTCTTTTCTTCTTTTCTCTAATTGTAGCAGCTAAAGGTTCCAGCCGCTCGCGCTCCAGATCGAACCAACGCAACAATCCATTCAAATCAACATCAAAATCTCGTTCACCTCGATCTCGGTCCAGCCGTTCCCGTTCGTCGGTCAGCCGATCCAAATCGGTCAGCCGGTCCAAGTCGGAGAGTCGTTCGCGTTCGCGAGACCATTCAACCGCCAAGTCCAAACGACGTGAATCCAAATCGGTCTCACCCAAAAACAACGGCGACTCGCCCAGCAGACATGAGAGCATGGAGGATTAGAATTTGATATTCACAGAAATGTGTTGAGTATTTTTTAAATTCACTCCTCCTTCCCCTTATCCAAACACCACCAACTCCAACCAACCCTCCTCTCAAACAAAAAAAAAATATTTCAAAACAAAAAAAAATTTCGTCAGATTTAACAATGTTCTTTCTTTAACCTTTTTTATATTTTTCAAATTTCAAAATTTATCGTTTTTTTTTCGATTGACCAAATACACAAAACATTGAGAGAAACAACAAAAAAAAAAATGCTGAAAAATTAGAATTTTCAATTCATAATTTCTTTAACATTGTACATTGAGCGCAAATGTTTTTTTAATTAAAAATATTGTAATTTAACAGCTGAAATTTAAGGATTCAAATAAATCAAGATAATGGAAAATGCAAATGCGTTCGTTCATTCGTTTGTAACCGATATCGATATGGCACACACGTTTTGCGTTAGATCAATTGTTGCCTGTTGACAATCGACACACACACCCACATAAATAAATTAAGATATTTAAGAACCAAAAGTAAACGCCTGATCGGGTAAGTTATAAAACTAAAATTGTGCGGTTTGCTAAGAGATCTAACCATTCTACTGTTTTTTTTTTCTAATTGACTTCTTTCAAGGACCCAAAACAATCAAACCAAACCAAACATTTTAGTGTCATCCACATAAATTTCACGCTGATGATGCACATAACACACATCCATCCACAAAATCGTCCACATAATTTTTGGATTGTATCAAAATGTTTCCCTTTCGGTTTGTTTTGTGCGGCACACATTAAACATTACCAACATGCCATATTGCCAAATTCAGTTGTTGTTGTCCCTAAATCCACACACACACACACAAAAATCAAATGAAAAAGAAAAGAATTGTCGAAATCAAAAAACGAAATTGCGCATTTGGTCATGGTCATAACAGTGCGATCATGGTCATGATGGTCGTAATAACACACATGGTCACAGCCAAGGTCGAAAAAACACACTGTGTGGACACCCATATGCCATGCCATTCAATGTCAAGAGGTCGTTGCGTTTTATTTCCACAATATGCCAGAACAAAACGTAATATTTTTGTCTGTCTTAAATATTCCCACTAAATTAGGAGAAGCAAAACCGCTGTCCGCTAAACACAACCATCCGATTCGCTCCAGGGGCCAAAGTCAATCGAATCAGTCAGGGGTCAAGCCACAATTCAGTCGTTATACCGCAAGGGGGCCAAATTTTCCATTTTCACAATTTCGAATTCAGTGTGCGGCTGGCAATAATGAATAAAAAAAAATGGTTTGGATAGGAATCACTCGAATCGTTTGTCACACACGCACAGTCAGGGGTCAAGCCAAAATTCAGTCGTTACCAGGTCGAGGCCAAATTATCCAAATCTCAAAGTTTCGAATTCAATGCGTCTGGTGTAATGGTGGAGAGAATCGTTTGTGTTCCGATGGTGTGGCTGGCTCATTTTCATTTCTCAATAACAAAATTCAATGTGAACGCGACACAGAGGTCGTGTCGTTGGAACGCATATAGTACTGAAGGCGGACGATAAAATGGGTTATTTGCACAGTTCAAGATAGTAAAAGATAATGTCATTCCACTTCATTGTTTTGTACCGACAAACAACACAGTGGAGTGCTATTGGCAAACCATCAGACACACGTTTGGGTGCGACACAAGAGGTGAATACGAAGGAAAATGATTATTTTGTTGTTGGTAAATGTGGATCATCTGTATGAGTCTGAGGAGGAAATGCGTCTCGATGTAATGAGGAAATATCTCCGATTTGGCAGAATTTATATTGAGCGCGATACGAATCACATCGTGCAAGGTTTGTGTGAAAGCTGAACTTGACGAATTCTGTAAAAATGTTTTTGTCAAGCTGATCTTTCTCACAAGCCTTACACGATGCCATTTTTGCATCGTGTCCAATATGATTACTGTCTTTGTCAGTCATTTCCGACACTCGATAGAGAAAACTTTTGTTCGAACTTATGCTAAGAGGATTTTCAGCGAATTCGAGTCCAGAACTTGCCTCCGGCTCGTGCTGGAAAACTCTCATCCGCTAAAGAAAAGTCTCTTCGAGCATGTGTTCGGAAAATTACTATTTTACGCTGTTCCCATATCGTATAAAAATGCAGTAGACACCTAACTGGGAACCAAAAGCTCAGTTCGTGTGTGACGCTTGTTGACTAACAGTTGCACAAAAAAAACCGTGAAGTGATGAAATCTCGATTTGAATCAATTGAAGCTCGGTTTCCTTTCTTGCAAGGAAGGAAACTACTTTTCCTCTGAAAGAAATGCCATGGAAGTAGGTGGCTCAATCACGAGGACATTTCTTGGAACGTCTTGCTTATGTGTTGGAAAATCTGTAGATGCTCCTTACAGCTCAGCCCAAAAATCACACGTGTACAATAAACGAGGACCTGGTCGTGGAAATGTGATTCAAAAATTCTGAAATCTATTGACCACTGTCCCACTGTCAATACCGTTTTTGAATCCATTTGTGGTCTATACTACCACTGAATCGCCCCCATAGTGCACGTGTGATTTCATTTCGAAGCTGATCAAACTCCTCGTCAAACTTTATATTGACTCACTCTTCATGTATGCTGGTGAGAGCTCGTCAATGTTCCGAATGGTAACACAACGCTATCGACGAAGGAGTAATTCACAAGCTTTCTTGTTGTTGCTTTCACGTTGTGTGACTAAACATCTTATCAATGGCCATTCTCTTTGATCTAATTTCAATTTTCTTTCGATTCTGTTTGAAGGACAAAGATGTGGCCGATTTAGAAGAACTTGTCTCACCCCATCGCATACCAGCAGAGCCGCCAGTTAATGTTGATCAAGGAGAACTGAATCTGGAAAAAGAGCTAGCTGCTCTGGATGTAATACCATCCCAATTGCCAGCTCAAACCGAACAGCATGGTGGAACGGTCGTCTCAACCGATCCAGAAGACAGCCAACAAGGAAGTGCGGCTCAGCCACAAAAGGTAATTATCATTTCGAACCAAATTTCGTATTGCAATATTGTGCTAGGAATAGTTGGCAAACTGAAGTTAACAAAAATATGAATTGACTGACCTGATACGACGCAGATTTATTTTGTTGGGATTGGGTCTAATGAAGAAACAAAATCTATTTCAGCCGTTGTTCTATGGTGCAGCTCGACTTACATTCGGACAAAACGCGGAAAGTGTAAGTACGACAACGACAACAACAACTACCACCACACCACCGACTACAACAGTAACAACTTCAACTGATGATACCAGTGACGAGAATTCGTCCATGTCTTCGGAAACTGTTAGCAATAATGGCGCTAAGCGATCGGGAAAGGGACCAAAGGTTTTTATTGGATTTGATTTTCATCCTTTAACTTTTGAGTAGATTTCATTAGCTGTAGCGGCTGTAGCTCATCGTTTTTATTTTTGCTTCAAGACATTTAGCATGTGTGCGGTGTAGCGCATACATTTTATTGTTAGCAACTATTAACTACGTCGCACCAGTTTATGTTTGTTCATTTGTCGAATTTTCTACCTTTCCACTAAACTCAATCACCATCAGGTAAAAATTGCCCCTAGAAACAACAACCTTTTTCGCTGTGTGATTTCTTTAGTTAAGGTGTTGTAAGATGAACGTAAAATCAAAATTTTCCATTGAAATTTATTTCTCTTTCTATTGATGGGTCCTAAGCACGCAACTAATTTAATGTTTAAGACATGAACTGAGAGCCGTTCATTTGTTGCGTGCTAGTCGTAGTCGAGGTTGTTGTGTTGAATTGGTTTTGTTATGTTGAATTTTTGTGTTAGTTCTAAGAAGCTACACAATTTTCTTAGATTTATGAGTAAATGACTCATTCAAGGGTGAACATGGAAAGTTTTCGATTGGACAGTCGTTTACATGCATTTAGCTTCATGGCGTCGTTTTGTTGGCTTAAAATGATAAGGCTGTACAATTGTAAGGTTCAAAAGTATAGTCCTAGAGTGGTTACTCCCCAGGGTAATTGATTGATTCGACAATTCACTAATAGTTCTCTCTAACAATGCTAACTCTACGTGCAAGTGTGGCAATGTGCAGCTTTCACACAACAGAATATTCGTCGTTACGGTTGGAGACGATTTCAAAACTGTCTGTTCCTTACTTAACTTTATCGGTACAACAATCACACATGGTCCTGGCCTGTACGAAAGAGTCCTGGCTCTGACGTAGCCTATCATTCACTACACTTTGCCAAATCTCTATTCCCAGCACCTGGATATTTGATTCGACAACCGGCGAGCATACCACCATTTTAAAATAAATTAAGTAAATCTATTACTTCATCAGTTCTAATATTCATTTTGTATGTAATGAGAGAACTAGTGATGCCCTACAACCAATCGAGTGTATTCTCAACAGCAAATTGCGCAAAAAAAAAATTGACAAAATATACCAAAATTATATCGGCCAAATTACAAGTCCTACGCCGAAATGATGTATGGACGATTTGTGCTGGACTTCTAATATCTATAGATAGCTTCCGAACTGCGACAGGTGTGGAGATCGTTTCATTTTACCAGGAACCTGTCTAATACATCACGTCCTACTTTGACCAATTCTTGAGAATCCTGCGTCTAAGAGTAAGTCGGGCATTCACAAAAACGTGTATATCCGTTTCCTCATTTAGCATCCGCATTGATTTAACGCCTTGATTTCAGCTTCTCTGCTTGAAGAGATGATCACTTCTTTGCTTCGCGTTCACACCGATTTTTCCAAGATGGAATCAGTTACTTTCTCTGACGTATGGAGTGTACACTTCATCGGTTTTATATCTGTGCGTAAATAATACGTGGCCTCCAAGAATCACTTTAAAGTTTCTCTCAAACTGTAGCTCCGAGCTCATTCTGTCCCTTGATATATCGAGAATTGCGTTTGATATTCCTTGGGAGTACAGGTCTCATGCAACCACTCAATTCCGAACAGAATGTCGTTTTGTTTGTGAATTAGAAACATGGTTCGGTTTCAACCTTCGTGTCACGAATCGTAGAAAATACAGGACAGAAATTCGTTCATTGGACGGAGATTCGAAGATTTTTATCGTTTCGATAAAAATACTCAGATCAAAAGAATGAGCTCGATAACAATATACTGGTGTGATGTCTGTAAAAGGTCAATTTCTGTAAAAGATTCCCAGCCTAGGAACACATACATTATTAGCAGTTAAGAGATGCATCCCAGTAAATAAAAATGCATGCGAGGATTGATTGTTTATTGATTTCTTATCATAATTAAACAACCTTCATACACTACAACCAGACACTCCCCGTAGAGTGTGTGCTGTACAGAGACTGTTCAATCATAAACAATCTCACCAAAAATTTTTTTTTCGCCAGAATGCTGAATACTTTTTGCGTCACAACAATGGCCAATACTCCAGTTTGGAAATGGCACAGTATGTGTTTTGGACAGGCGACGAAGAGGGCGTGGCAAGAGCTGTTGAAGAATTCATTCAAAAGGGACTGGTAAGGATTCGCCATACAGCCATATGTGAAAAGTATTCATTTGTCATTCCAAATTTTACGCACTCCAGATGTCCCGGGAAAATGCAATTAAATTCCTTCGAGAAATATCACTGGGTATTGAGTATTTGGAAAATTCGTACGCGAATCGAGGACAAAATGAGCAGAATACGGAAACGGTGCGCAGGGTAAGTTAAATTTTGAATCTTCATGTGGTCTTAGATCGAACCCGATCATTCTGTTTGCTGTAGGAAACTGTGTCTTCATTCGAGTCGACTACACCGAAATTAATCAAACCAACTTTTGCACCGCTTCCGCAAGAGATCCACAATTTACCGGCTCTATCAAAAATTAACGAAATTTCCAATGAAAAAGTGAAAGGTAAGCAACCTCTCCGAATGTGAGGACATTGAACTTTGGCGCTAGAAATTTAACCAACCATTTTGTCGCCCATCAGATTATGACGAGAACACAGGCAGATTACGAATTGCTGACTTCCTCTACGCTGAATACTCTTTAGAGGAAGTAATCTATCAATTGGCTAAGGTGCGTGCATATATAGTTCGGATGTGTGCAGTCTACAGTGTATGAGTAACTGATCATTAATACTCATCATTTGTCGCAGGTTATGTTCTCGCAATCGTTGACTCGAGGTTCGGAACAGGCACAAGCCGCTCTGCAGAGACTAACTGGTTTTCTAGAGTCAGAGGGTGCGCATGGAAGAATCTCCCCGACTTTGCAGAAAAAAGTTTTAGGTAAGTGATCGAATTGAATCGTAGATAATGATTGTGCATGCCACCCAACAAAGCGTCCTTCTGACACGACTAGCTTAACAATCTCAACAGGACTATCTATGTGCCCTTACATTTTGTATCACGATCAGATATTTGCAACACATGAAGAGAACGACATTGTTGAGCGAATTCATAAACGAACAGAATTATTGCGTTAGCGTGCATATCCGAGCCGAAGGCGAGGCAACACATCCATACGTAGGTCGGAATAGTTCTCAACGTATACGAATTCACACGCTGCGATTGAGTTACTCTTCCACGCGCTTTTATTCGAAGGACACAAACAACAAACATAGAAAGAGAATTAGTCCTGGTTTCCACTAAAAAAAAATTGCTTCGTTAAGAGCGCCGGTAAGGATGTCTATTGCTTGAAATTAGTCTATCTCATTTTCCAACCAATAGAAATCCTTAACGGCGCTCTCAACGGAGTACTTTTTTTTGAGTGGAAACCAGGGCTTAGATACGCGCTTCTATGTATCAATTCAAAGTAGGTCGCTTGCTAGAATACATCCGACCTAAAACTTTCATTTGTGCGTCCGAAGAGAATCGAATATGAAACAGTTGTCAAGCCTAATTTCGCGTGTCTTCGAACAATGGCGCGTGTAAATGTTTGCGGAAAGTTGTCATTACATGTACATGTAACATCAACTTTCTGCATGGAACAGTGCCCTGAATAAACTACGCAGAATGCTGGAAGTAATTCATTTATTCGAAACGAAGGCAACACCATATCGAAATAACAGTTTCCAAAGCTTGTTACCTAAATACACACTCATGAGTCCCTCATGTAATGAATGAATTCCGCTGCATCGAAAGTAAACTACTACTTTTATCGGGTAATGTGATAACATTCTGTATAGAGAGGGACACTGATGCGATGGCACAAGCTTTAGAAAACAGAAACGCTTATTAAACATAGAACATAAATAGAAGGCGATTGAATGCTTCCACAATTTAATTTTTCCCATTTGTTATTCAGATGTGCTGCTTGCTGCTCTGTCCGACTGCTTGGCAGAACATCCAGAACTCGTTCCGATTGCCCGCATTGGTTTGGGCAATACATTCGATGAATTGCCCAATAAGCATTCGCTTCACAAACCATAGAGAATCACTAAGCTTAATTT
>JANTFA010151195.1:0-11160 GCA_026413405.1 Phytosciara flavipes
TTCCACTACCTTATCCCATCACTAACAAACTGGGTCTTGAAATAGCTCGGAATCAGTGAGACTTTTCTTACAGCAACCTTCATGGAACCTTATCTGGTATAATAGTGATCCTCTTTCGAATGAATCAAACATGCTCCAAGAGAGGATCAATGGATTTCGAGATTATTTTGGTTTAGACTTCGTTAGTCACGGGACAAGGTTGTGGATTGCTACATATAAAGATTTTGTTCTGACTATTTGGTGAGTGGCACTTAGATAACTATATTTATTTCTAATAAATCAAATCAAAACAATTGTCTTGGGTCCATTTTTTTTTGTTTTTGTTGCTCGAAGCCATTTAGATTGGCGCTTCGTTCGCATATAAATGTGAGCCATAAGGATAATATATTTTTCTGTAATTGTATGACGAATGGCTGAAACAACTTCTCTGTCGGTCTCGGTTATCTGCATAGTTATTTCAAATTCGCTAAAACAAAACTTTTCTATTTATTCGTATTATAACAAGGAAGGAATGGCTTTTTGTTTTCTTAAGCAGTTCTTAAGATTTTGATATGAGATATAAAAGGAAAGAAAGAAGATGAAATTTTCGCAATCATTATTATATTTTCAGCATGAGGAGCTAGAGGACCTGAGAGAGTGCGAGAGGCAGAAGAAAAAAAATGACGTAGGAAAGTATAATAAAATGGAACCATTTGTATGTGTCGGCAGTGGTTTCTCGACGATATACATCGCTGGTATGTGGATGTACAATGCTATTGTTGTACACACATACACAATCCGGCAAAAAATAGACCTACACATTCACGGTTCACGCATATATAATGAAGAGGGTAAAATTTATTACATAAAAAGGATTTTTCAGAATTTTCCTTTAGTTGTCACATGAATCATGTTTAGAATATTTTCATAGAGATGTTGAATGTACGAATGAATATGAGTATGCAAATTAAACAAGGTTTATATAATGAAAGATTTATATTCCTAGACACTAGGCCACGGGTTTACATAATAAATGTGAAATGAAAAACAGTTTTTTTTTCTTCTGCCTCCACAACGTGCTCTCGTATCCTTGCTAAAAGGAATTCTTTTTCCCTTTTTAGTTTTCATCGTGTTTCCGTGTGCGAGTCTAGTTTTTTTTTGCGCTACGAGACAACCAGAATAGTTAAGTCTTTAAACGAGTGAATGTAATTTTGGAGTAAAAAAACGTTTTCCGTTCTACGTGAATGTCAACTGTGTTTTATAAATAACTAAGATGCTGGGGCCATTATCAGCATGGATATTATTCGTTTATACTTTGATCAACATAACGTATAGTGCATGTTTATTTCAAAATGCTATCTACACGAAAGGGACAGCCATAAGGATTTATATATATTCTCGGCTCAATTCAGCTATAATTCGGCTATAAAACCAGTCTCAAAATTATAAT
Organism: Phytosciara flavipes; assembly: GCA_026413405.1. Lineage (NCBI taxonomy): Eukaryota > Metazoa > Arthropoda > Insecta > Diptera > Sciaridae > Phytosciara > Phytosciara flavipes. Next base: position 1,430 of record JANTFA010151195.1, read on the forward strand.
TTTTCTAAAATAAAAACCTTGGCAATAACTTTTTATTGAACGTTTGTTACGATAGATAAAAGCCACGATAGATTTTCCACATGGGATGTAAAAAGGAACCGCAGAGATTTAAAGAAATCTAAAGCTGAAAACACACGAGCCACTTTTTATTGCACGCCGTAATTGCGCCAAAAATATTTGAATTTTCAATATATTTTTCTATGGTTTAACGCTATAAAAACTGTGCGTGAAAACAAACATTTTTGCGTTTCTTTTCGAAACTGAAGCGCACTTACGGTGTGAATTATGTTGCGCCTTCTATAGATCATCTGCAGGTGACGGTACTTGAAAACTTAACCTTACTTTAGTTGCGTTAAATCTTTCGTTGAATACGTTTTTTGCGTGAATTATTTTTACCGTGGCTGACGTGTCTCACCGTGGATGACATTTCAAACGTACTTGGAGATGATCTATTGTTTAGCTTGTGGTGAAAATTCGATTGCAATAGAAATCGCAGCAGAAGACAAAATACTGAGCACGACAATCGTTAAGTCAATCTTTTAACTTTCAATTTGGATGTCTTCTCTTTGTCTTCTCAACGCGTAAGAAATGTGAAAGGTGAAAATGGAACAAGGAATCGAGGGAACAAGGAAGACCAAAATCAAAAACTCTATGTTGCCTTTCGAAAAGGTACAGTAATCGCGCCCATCATACCAGGCTTATTTAGTCTTTTTGATATCACTCCTTGAAAATGGCAAAGTTTTGACTATTGCTTCTTGCTTTGTTATGTTTAAAAAAAACAATCCCAAAGATATAATTTTTTCACAGTAGGTCTTACCTTAATTCCATAAAGTTGTACCTATGAATTCTAATGTCAACCGTGAGAAAACTTGTGATAAATGGAAGGAAAGCAGGGACTAAAATAATGATTTTTTCGTGTGGTGCTCATTCGTGAGCCGGGGCCTTGTCATCGAGTGGTACTAATTTTATGTTTGACGTCATCACTTTAATTTGTTATTACTCGATTATTATTCGATGTTCTCATGTCATTTTGATTATGAAAACCGTTAAAAATAAGTACCATGAAAGCAAATTTTACTAACAGTGAAATGCGGTGCAGACGATTATTTTTTCGAAAAAATCTTACAAGAACCAGTCAAAGCTGAGCTAATTTCTGTATGACAGTGTTAGAATCAAAAGCTGATGTCAAGCTGATGTCTGCAAATTTGTGCTTGAATCACACCTGATTCAAAATTAAAATAATTTATTTGTCGATCATAGGAAATTTGTTTAACTATTCCAGGTTCCCGGGTTCTCACACTTTTTACGAAAGCAATCAACAGTTTGGTAGCACTACCTAATAGAGGTCGTCAGATCTTCAAACGATAGATTCCGAACGAGAACACAAACGGAAAAGACTATTCCATAATTGTAGTGATCAATGAAAAAGATTTAGCTGCACATATTTTGATAAAGTGAGCAACACAAGGACCAGTATCAACACCTACACACTGGTAGCACATAAAGCACTAGTTTAGTTTGCTGTACATGATCTGGATCTCAGATGTTAGCTAAAGTAAGCAACTTGACCAAAATGTATGGAAAGTGGTAAAACTTCGAACTTTGAGGTCATCTTGACCAAAACATATGACAAGTGGTAAAAAGGACTAAGGACCACAGACACTAGTACAATGCGTACAATATCTAAGTAATACTTAGTAAATCGTAAAAATCAGATTTTCAACTTAGAATTTTTCTTGGTGCCAATTGTAGTTTAGCGCAGTGCCACTTTCGATTGGCAGCGCACGATGTTCCTTATTTTAGTCCCTGAAGGAAAGTGTAGTGGCGTCCTGGTCAATCATTCTGAAGTTGGTTTCAGTGGCTGTTGCAGCTCCAAAGCCAGTGAAAATTAAGAAAGAAATTAGTCGATGAAGGATGAAGTGAAGTGTTTTCAGAATCACTGACTGACAGAAATTCAAATAGAACGAAAAAGAGCGGCAAAGGTAAACGTCTGAAATGTACAATTTACACTAAGTGGATGAATGGTAAGAGTGAAACGAAAAACACGTAAAGTAGAGGTAAGATAAAGAAATAGAGAGTGCAATAAAAACAGGTAAATTGTTATTGCTCTCATGAATGAAGAGATTCCGTAGTTTTCGGTTGTTGTTGGCTATTACTGTATCGAACAGTAGTTCATAAGTGCAAGCGAAACGAGAGGCGACTCAGCGTTACTGACGGTAACAATGGAAGGTCAACAAAAACTTCAGATGAGGTGAAAAGTTACCTCTGAGTGATACTGGAAGCTAGAACGGACCAAGGTATAACTATAAGTGTAGCTTAAGATTATCGCTTGAAGAATGGTCATAACTGGGACTGAAGCTAACTCCCGCCTCGTAGAGATGAGTCTGAGTCTATGTATTCCAATGTCAACCGTTAGTTCACACACTTCCACTGTGTGTCCCGGCTGACGGTAGCGCCAGTTCTCAGAAACGGCTGAGGATTTTTATGAAAACGACTCTCTTTGAATATATTTCCAACCCACCGTGATCATTTATCACTCGATTGCATAAATAACTATTTCTAAAAATAACTGAATATAGTTCAATAATCTCGTGACTCAACCTCAGCTTTCCAATGAACAGTTAGTCGTACTCACCCTTCCACTCAAGCGCCGTAGAAACTTTTATAAAAAGTTTCCACTTTTCGAATGCATGTCACTGGCAACCAAACAGGTTGTGAATATATTTTGACACTGTTTTCGAGATCCATTGACCATGTATAAAGCTCATTTCGGTAACATATTGGACCGATTTCGTTCCTGTACATTCGACCGATATATACCAGACTTAAATCCTAATGCATTATGCAAAATGATTATGATTGGAAAGGGATAGTGCACAAAGGTTCATAGAATTAGAGGCTTCGAAAATATTAATTCGTTATTTACTGAAGCGATAATGCCAACAAATGGAGTTTTGTGTAGAGTCGATATTTTTAACGGCCGATTCCATCACCCATTTTATGTATTTCATTTTTTTTTGATAAAACAACGTGTTCTGGCTTTAATCAAATAGAAATTTTCGAATATTTTCAAGCGCTAACGAATAATTGTTAGGAGCTTTTTTACTCGTTAATATGGTACGTTTTATGTAAATAGCACTGCATTGAACGACCTATATCTGATGGTAATGAATACATTGTGTGTTATAATAGAGTGTTGTTAGATTATTTATGGGAGGCTTTTGTAAAGCTTTAACCGATGAGTTAAGTGTATTGCCCTACAGTGTGAACATTTTAACAATATGCAATTTTGTCTGATTTATTGTTTTCCATATTTTATGAATCTGCAAAGATATATTTAGAGCAAAATTTATCATGTGTGTTGGATCGGAGGCAACCGAATGTTGTCTTCATTGCAAGCTAATTAATGAATATGGAACAAGCTGTGAATGTCAGAACTTTACTTCTCATAGTCTTACCGTATTATTAAATGGATCTTATGGAATATATCATTTAGATTAAGTGTGATTATGTGTGATTTTCCCCTATTCCAAGGGTGATGTTATGTTTCTGTTTTGCTTGGTTTTCATTTATTTGAAACACATAACATGGAACACTTTTAAAAGGTGGAGAAAGTGCAACTCAAATCTGAACTAAATTTAAAGTCTCTCTCACTTTTGTAACTCATCAAACACATGCAATAAAATTCTATAAACAATGAATTCCAGACTGTTGTTGATAACATGTCGGATTTAGATTTTCATATAAAAAGTTCACCAATCAGTATTCATCCTTGCATGGTACCGTTCGACAAGTTGATCATCTTGCACAAAATTGAGTCTTTGGACAAATGTCTAGCATCGTAATATGTGCGATGTGAAAAAATTGATTTTTAAAACTCACCGAAAGCATGTACCGACACCTATGGTATAGCCTAGCCATGTACGTACCAAACAGGGCAATCAAGTGTAGTCCTGAGAAAATTTGCTTTTGTTGGCACAGCTTTCTGATGAATAGTGTGGCTTTAGGAACTAGACCAAAGTTTTGTGAACTCAGCTCGGAATTTGGCTCGGTGTTCATGTAAATGATTTTTGATTGTTGATCTCCGTTTGGTTTCTCAGATTTGTGAAAGTGTCTACTGCTCCCGCACGTGTAAGACTGACGAAATCCAAGTCGTCTGCAAAGCTCAGAACTTGGACTGATCCATTCGCCAGTTTTTTTTTTGTTGATTTGAATAGCAGAAGTGCTGATTCAACACGCCTTATTGCAATTTCCAAAGAAAAATTGAAGAGTAAGCAAGACAGTGCGTCGCACTACTTCAACCATTCTTCTACTACAAAAACATCAAACAAGTCATTTTGCATCTTGACACGCCTACCAATGTCGCTTCATTCGTAACATATACAGCACTTTACGCTCGGTCTTATCGTATGCGAGCTTGAAGTCGATGAAAAGATGATGCGTCCGGATTTAAAATTCTCTCCCCTTTCACAGAATCAGACGAAGGTTAAATATTTGGTTAAATATTTGTTCGGTTGTTGAGTGACTCCGTCTGAATCCTCCTTGATGATTCCCAATGGTAGTCGTGGCAGTCTCAGCTTTGTACGATGTGTAGAGCTTTTTCACGGTAGTTTTCGCAAATCATTTTATTGTCTTGTGCAAAGGTAAAATGGCACTCTCTGACAACTGTGCATCAGGTAACGGGCACAGCTTTCACCTTTCTTGTGCGTGCAGAGGTGAAATGAAACTCTCTAACCACTGTTCAGGTAACGATCCATTGTTCCATCCGTATTCGGTTGACTAATTCATAAATCACCTTCGATATTACCCACTTTCAGCAGTTCCGGTGGTATATTATCCGGACCGGATGTTTGTTGTACTTGAGTGAGGAAATTGATGCTGAGACTACCTCCAATGCTGGTTCTGCCACGACACAATCGTCGTCGTTGAGGAAAGAATCATCAATAAAAACTTCATATCCTCTCCGTTGTACAGCGCATCGAAATGCTTCTTGAATCTCTTCAGGATATCATGTTTAACTGTCAGCAGCGTGTCGTTCACGCACGCTAGCACAATTTCCCAACTGGAGAAGCGTACTTTCTTCAAGCGCTTTTCCATCCGCAGGTCTTTGTAGCCGGTACAATAAAGCGCTGATCCGCTTCCATTTTCCGTTCTTGGGTGATAAAATACGGATTATAACAAATCATCACAAGCAATATGAACAATGAACATGGACGTGACTTTAATTTAAAAATCATTTGAAGCCTCAAAATGCAGACCACCAAGTTCAACATGTATAGCATTTGGAAAGCTTACATTCGGTCGTAATTAATGTTGATCGCACACAAAGCTTTATCAGATAAAATTTTCTCTCTATTGTGGACCGTTTATTGCTGGCAACTAGATGGTACAAGTATAAAGTTCAAATGTAACCGAAATGTTGCTTTTGAAATTAAGTTATGCTACGGGGTGTGTAAAATGATGAGTGTGGTGGAGATACATTTTTGGCCCATTGCATTCGCTAAAACGCACACAGAATTTATGTGAAACAGTACAGACATCATGGAACAATCCATCCAAAAATTGTGTATAACTATCGAATTGTACACACATCATGGGCTTCTGTGTGTGGATGTTTCTGCTTGTGAATGAGTGATGAACGGTTATTATACGAAATATTTGATCTATGGCTGTGTTCGAGCTCAGCTGTATTTTATTGTTTATTGCTTGGCATCGGTGGGGACATTCCAAAGGAAGGAAGGGAGAGAAACATTCCTTTTTGTGTGTGTGTGTTTGTATCTTCTCCGGGAAAAAGAATATTTTTTATGATTTATTATTCTAAAATTTGTCGAGATTCGACTTTGCCTAAATCAACGTTCATTTCCGGTTAAATAGAAATGCGAGATATAGATGGAGAATAAATAAGAGATAAGAAACGTTTTTCATTTTGTGTCGGATAGGGTAGGAAGGAGAAGAAGAAGAACACATTGTGACAATATGTTGGTTTCATTTTCATTTATTTCTTTTTTCCCTACAAAAATAATGCAAACTCCAATACTGACCTGAAAAACGGCTGAACCCATGAGCAAATGATGAAAAGGTCAATTGTAATTGAAAATGATTGATTTTCGTGGATATAATGAATTTTTTGTCACTTGTGGCTGGGCATATGAATGAAATGCCCACCCCCCACAAACGACACCTACAGAGATTAACCTACTGTTGACATGAAAAATGTATTTTCTGTTATCTTGTCATTCTTCTCGAAATGTTGTTTCTCTCTTTTATTATTGAAATTTCGATCACTGATATCGTTATAACATAAGGGTAAAATCATGACCCGGAAAATTGGGTTAACACACAGTAATTTTTGATATCACAGTTCATGGTTTTTATGGTTTCATTCTTTTAACGATCCGAACAAAGATAATTTATTATTATTTCAAACATAATGTGATGGGTACATCACAGTCATCGCATGAATATAAAGCTGTAATATATACGGGCGATGGGCGAAGGCCTAATGAACAACAAAATAAACTTGCATTTTCCTTATTAACTCAGTGACGAAATATGGAAGATTCAGTCGGATTTTCCAATGAGATCGTTGGATGTTATTCGGTGATAACGATTTTATGCGCATAGACTAACGACATCTATTGTCACGTTGACTTGTAGCCTCGGTTCATCACTAGGTTGCATGAATAACTATATGGCAACTAGACGCGGAAGTTCCTTTCATCTCTGAAAATGCGGGGTACATAATATCGACTTCAGAACAAGTTTTACTTGATAGGGGGACTGTCATCGTAGAGCACGGCATATAGTTAGGTGTCTATAGGACTGCTCTGCAATGTTGTCTTTGAATCATTGTATTCAAACTCATACCCTCTGAAAATTGCTGTCAGTAATTTCGAAAGCCCCGTCAGAAGTCTTATTTATAAACTGAACTCTATAAAAAATTCATCAAAGTAAGGTGGCATTTACTTGAGACACTATCAACACTAAAATCCAAAATGGCGGCTAGCTGCCATTTTCTTAGGTTACCGAAGACAGTATTAGGAGTTCATGGTCGACTTTAGCTTTCGAAAAAAAAAGATCATGAAAATCGGATGGAATTTACTCGAGATATCGACAAAAAGCTCTACCTTCACTGTACGGCCGAGTAGCTCAAATTAAGCTCAATCTATGGGCTCTAACTTACGAGCTCAAGATCCGAATTTTTTCCTGGATTGGTGTAATTTGCACCATCTATGAACTTTCTGCGAGCAATACCGCGAATAATATAATGAAGGAGCCATTTTGTGATAAGATTAAACTCACGAGTGTGTTTTTTGAGCAACAAGCTTCGGTAACTGTCTTTTCGACAAGTGTAGGCTACCCTTACGGAAGGAAGTCGCATAAAAACACATCAGTGAGTTTGCTTTTGTCATAAAAGTAGATAACGTAATTGGTGTGAAGATTTTTATTTTGACAAGCGTGGCGTTTGCAGCTCGAGCCGAAGGTGACTGCATAAGTCGACATAACCATGCTCAATCCAGTAGGTATTTTACTCGTTGAGCTCTTTTAAAATGAAAGCTGCCGAAAATGTCATCATGTAATGAACGATTTTCCAATGATGTAGCGAGTAAAACTATTTCCGAATTAATGAAGTACATATCAGCCATATCAGCATCCTATGTAGTCTGCTTTATTGCCCTGCATCATGCGAAAGTTTAATTTCACGGTGATTTTGTGTCTAGGTACATTATGTTACGGACACACAAGAATTGCTCAATAGCAGAATGGTAGGAGGTGTTACTCGATAAACATCTGGTTAATAAAGGACTTTCGTTTACGTTCACGATGGTTGAAAAGGAGCTATGAGGAGTAAAATTTGAGTGATGCTTCTAGCGCGTCACTACTCATCCGAAACATTCATGAAAAAATTCACTTTTTGCAGCACCGTTGCAGAGATTGTTGCTTGCGCAGTCATACAATTTAAAATGGATGTTGTGTGACACAATTTAAAGAGATAAAACAAGTCTCTACGTTCGACTCAAAATCATTTATTGAACAAATATCATAATACAAACAGCTGGCAGATTTTTCTGGATCTTAATTTTTACGATAAAAGAACAATCGCGTCAAAAAATTGTCCTGAAATGCAGACGATTCACCTTCCATTTTGAAAGTGAATTCAAGGTCCTTCATATCCATGACTTTAGCTAGCTGGTACTTAACAGTAGTGGACAAAGACAACTCAGATGAGCTTACATCGAACTCAACCTGATCATTTGCCTTGATATCAATTGTCTCATCGAGACGAACATTACTTTCTCCTTGATGTTCCAGATGTTCACCTGTATATTTTGGCCAGAGAACTTTGGTGTTCATATCAGTGTCTGTGATAGTAACTTTCAACTTGATTTGATCCTTGTGGACGAATGCAAAGCCCGTAGAGAATCCTAATAAACGAATAGCTTTGTTGCACCAGAATGAGACGGGTACGATTCGAACTGGACGTGTTTCTGTTTTTTCCTGACGCAAGATGCGACTTATTTCTAACACTTCTGGATTCCGTATATCCGGACAAAATTTTTGCGGTTTGAAATCTTTCACACTGCCATACATGTACATTAATTCGACGGTTTCTTCATGGGTGAAGAGTCCCTCGTACGATTTATGCAGAGCAGCAAATTCCTCGAATGTCATTGATAGAAACCGGATTTCATAGAGAATATCGCCCAATGCGGCGCGTAAATTTTCGATTTTCTCTTTGTCTACATTTTCTTTGCTACAGATGCGTTCCGCCCAAGCAATACAAGTGCCGAAGACTTCAGTCTCTTCGCAATTCAACGAATCCAATTTTATGATTTCACTCAACATGTCATGATTGCATGCATCCAAAAACTCTTCTGATTTGAAATGTTCCGATGTTGTTTCACTTATAACGAGGAGACACTGCTTCTTGTGCGACTCGAGCCCATAAAAATGTGTCAGACGATAGATTAATGGAAAATTGGTGTCACCAGCAGACCATAGAAAGTTTGCACACTTATCAACGAATTCGTCGACCAACGATTGTTTCGCCAAACTCAACACACCTTCGATGTTGATCATTGTCAATTCAGGTTCATCCAAATAGAAAAGTTGTAAAAAAACCTCGAATTCAGCTGCTTCCACATCTTCGACCAAAATTTCACCTTCATCTCGTTGTAAGCCGTAAAACTGTGTATTGTATGTGGGGCTTATTGTTGCCAAAACACATTTGTGGGCACGAATCTTCCTTGATTGCACAACGAAAGTGATGTCTCCAGTTGTTTCTCTATCCAAATATAATTTGTCCATTATTCGTTTTTGGTGTGTTTTCTTATCAGTTGAAAATGGAATTCCCATTTTTAAACTATGTCAATCAATCAGATGCGATACAAAAATTTGTACACAACAACATCAACAATTAAACAAATCTCAGCAAACTTCGAAATCAACATCAGCATGTTAGTCGCATTAGACAAAAGGGGACAAAGGTCCCGAGTCAGGTGTTGCCGTTGTCGGTTCACAATAATTGCACATGTTCGAAATTGTAGCTTTCTGGAGGGTTTTTCAAAATATGGCGTAAAACTTTCAGAAAGTCTGCAAAACCACTTACGAGTCTTGTCCATGCTCTCCAGGCAAAAGTGTGATCAAAGTCAACTGCCAAATAGAGTACTCATTTGTATGAAATTTTATCCCCACTCTTTTTACAGTGCAAAATATTTGTCCAGTTTCAG
>JANTFA010151206.1:0-11160 GCA_026413405.1 Phytosciara flavipes
TTCTGTTGCTAAACTTCGACTTTCTTTTTAAAACATTTTTATAATGCAGACTCTTCTCTGAACATAACGATGTCAGTTTATACACTCAGTTCACATTACCAAGTTGCACTATTTTGTTTTTAAATAGATCCCACACTTTTTATAACTAAGAAATCTGACAGCTTAAATGACATTTTTGCAGCAGATTTAGAAAGACTAGAGGCGCAAATTTTAAAACAAAATTGAAATTTTATCTCTTGCATTACAAACTAGATGAATCTTGGCATGTTCTGTTCATTTGGACATCCTTCTGCAGACGATAGGATTACATGTCGTCTAAATATTTCATTCATTTTAGATTAAACTGAAATTAACCCGTTGGTTGGTTTTGTTGCAAAGTCAATAGTTCTGCCTAAACAGCCTAAATACACACCTCCGAAGGGTAACAGTGGCCGAGTCGATTTTTTGACTGAAATTGACAAAACATACAGGTGGTCCCTCGTTCATAGCATCTAAAGAACACATCCTGGAGTAAAATCATATATGGACGAGTTGTTGATTATGAAACGAGGAAGAAATCATCTGAACATGGAAGAGCTCTAAGACCACAAGTTTCAAAGATATGAGGTGGTCCTTTTAGAAAATTTGAAAAAAATTTGAAATTTCATCACAAAGGACTCCTAGTTTTACCTTTAACCGTCGAAAACATTGAATGACCATTCTGAACGGTTTGTAATTGCAAAACAACCAAGAAATTAATCATCAATTACTCCTCACATCGCAAGTGAAGAAATTGCAAAATTACGAAAAATGACAAACTGAAAGACTTTTCTGTTTTCTTGAATTTCTGGTCTGTTTTAAATTTCGCGCCTCTTAATGTAGTCTTCAGTCTTCTAGCCTCTGTATAAGTCTATGCAAGAAATGTCCACGAGACCATAGAATTTGAGAGTTGTCAAAACTGTGGGTTAAAAAAAGTTGAAAACGAAAATAGTGCTCGGTTTTGAAAATTCGTCACTGTAACTCGAAACAAACTTCCATAAACAACAACAAAATGTGTCCCTCTCAACGACAAAATAATTACAAATTCACAAACACCATAATTTGCGGGAGTGACACACAAACTTTACAACGAAAAACAACATCGCTTATTAGTTTGTATATATTTATTCAAACATCTCAAAATCCTCCGTTCAGCCCATTCATTCTTAAACGAATCTAACGAATCCAATTTAATTTTCTCATTTAAATTCATTTCAGACTTCCACTCAACTTCCACATCATTCTCTCTTCTTCGATATGGAAAGACTACGAAGAAGAGGACGTACAGTCAGAATGATGATAATAATAATGAAAGAAGAAGAAAGAAAAAAAACCTCTCGCTGTAATCCCTCTTCAATATTAATTCCACTTTTCACATTCAAAACCGAATCCAATCGACTAAACTATAAGAAAAGCATGCAACTGTTCTCCAGAACCACTAAACTCGATTATTGAACTGACAAAAGGAAAAAATCTTTTCACAAAAAAAATATATTTCACATCACAAGAGGAGCATAGCAAAAGAAGAAGAAAAAAAGAAGAAACTTTTCATCAAACACTTTGTATGCAAAATAGCCGAAAAGAAAAGTTAATAACTTCTTCTCTCCTCTCCATACCCAGAGAAGTAAAGTAAAAAAACGATAGGGAAAAAAATGTATTTTAACGAACACTATAAGAAAAGGATCGGAAAAAGGAAACCATTTTCCACATCTTAATAAGGTTTTTTGCGTCAACGACGTTTCTATGGTTATTATTATTTAGCTAAGAAAAAGGTCATTGAAAGGTGACGACCGAATTCTTTTACTGTATGGAGGGACGACGACTGTGTCCATAAATAACGGGACGCACTGATTTTTTTATCTTTTGAAATATTTCTTTTTCCACATTCACCCCGTTCACATGACACACATTTAATCCGAACCACATAAATCCCCTTTCTTATACAGATCGGACGTCATTTATGGATGACATCCCAGTGAACCAAAAAAAAATTCTTGTTGTTTGGTCGAGTGGTATACGTTTAATCTTTCGCAAAACTTATGTCTTCATTTTTATTGACGACAAAGCTTACTATAACCACGACAAGAGTGTGTAACTGGTGTAACTATATTAGACACCGCCACAAAAGACAAACAACAAAAGAGACGAAATCGATAATTTGCAGACATGTTTCTTTATTATGGTGTTCTATGCTATTTTGATGGTAATTTATAGATCACTGTTCTTTCTAGATATGTCGTCGTGTGGTTCCGTTTTTGGGGGGTATTTATGGGTTTGATGTTTTTGATAACAGGGGTTTGGTTTCATTCACAGTTTTTCGTTTTCTGTTTCCTCGGCAAGAAATATTTCTTTTTTTTATATCAAAACAACAATGGGAAAAGATGAGAATGTAAAAAAGAACCAGCAGTTTTCGGTTCAATGTAACATTAAAATCTTTTCTTTCCTTTTTTCCCTGTCACACTTGAATGAATTTTGCCGATTTATTTTATTGATATTGCTTTGACCCAGTTAAAATTCGATTCTCTTAATTACAATTTTCACTTACAATCATTTGAGGAAAGTCAACCTTCCCTTGACGTATTATCTCAATCATGTGAACCATATGGAATGAGTTTTTATCTTCACAAAGTTTTTTTTTCTTCAAATATTTTTGAATTCAAGGATTTGATTTTAAAATCTTTTAATCTCAACGACCCCGGATAATTCAGTGAATTATGAGTCGGCTTTCGAATTTATTTTCTTCTTTTGACTTTTTCAAACACTTTCCGCACTTTTTGTGTAAAAATAATTTTTCTTTTTTTTTCAAAGACAATCGTCTTGGCTTTTTTCACAATCACGTCTTGCTTTTTTCTATATTTTTATATTCTTCTTCTTCTTCCTCCTCTCTGTTATCACAATTTATTTATTTCACGGATACCCTTTTTCTCATCGAACTTCGGAATGAAGAACTCGGAATTCTTCATTCGGTGTTATGGTAAACTGTTCCTTTTTTCACTGGAAATAATTTTTTTTATTAAAAAAAAAGGAGAAAAAAACTTCTTTTTTTCCCCCGGAACACAATCGTAATTTAATGAATGAGCGAAAATGTTTAGAAAGAAAAATTCGGAGGAAAAAACATTCCCTTCGAACAAGTTGAATGGTTTTCGTGAATGAATAAAAACAAAATTTTTAACACAAAAAATTCCGTTGGAGTTTTACATCAACGTTAAAAACGATAAAATCATATTCTAACTGAAATAAAATGAAATTTCGCCTCGACAGAAAAAAAAGATTGCGAAAAAAAGTCTCGGAACAAAAAATATCTCCATATGAAAAATCACTTAAAAACTCATTACGTTTCGGTAACACCTGTAAAACTTTATACATCCCGTCAGAAAAGGGAAAAACATGAAGAAAAAAAGCGAAATATTATTCAACGGTATCTCTCTATTAAAATGAGACATGGGAATTTCATTCCACCACGACATGGAAAAAAGGATGATGCAAAAAACAAAAATTTAAAAAAATAATTTTCTTTAAATATGACCGAGCGGTGTGATGAACGCGAACCGATATATTTAACCAGAACCCTCTCAAACTTACGACAAATTTTTATTTTTGTTAAAAATCTCGATTTAAAGAACTTCTGATTTTACACGAACTTTATATGTACAGAATAACTCTTTGCTTCCCGGCTTTTTTTATTCAAAAATTTGTTTTTTATTTTTAAATTTTATTTCTGTAAGTTAGAGATATGAATGGAATAATAAATATAACAAACAACAAACAGAGTGTGTCGACTTAACTACACAAAACTCAATCGCAGACTGAAAATATCCTGCGATGAAAGTAATAAAACAAAAAAAAATTGGATTCTCTACCCAAACACACACACGAAACTTGTTGTAAAACTTTTCGACCCTTACGCAATGAATGTAAAAAGGGGGTGGTGGTGGTGGAAAATATACGTACAAAGTGAGGCACATGAAAATATACGAAGAGAAATAACAACAACAACAAAATCAACGACGATATGGAATAGCAGCAGGCAGGCAGCAGCAGCAAAAAAAAACTGTTGTTTTCGATCGACGCACTGTTTGATGATATCATGTGATTATTACGCAGGATTGCGCACGCACTTTACCGAAATCATTTTTTGTTTTGTTTCCTCTCTCTCTGGGTTTATAGGGATACGCATCACACGCACACACACAATATCAACCCCTATTGACACATATAAAGACAGAATCGTGACAGATACTAGAAATTGAAAACGGTAAATGAACCGAGTTCTTTCCTTTTTCAAGTATACCTACGAAGAGACGAATTTTAAAGGCAAATGACGAGACGACGTTATGGGAATAATTATCATTTGGTTGCCTTACCTTGTTGCCATTGTTTTCCAATAAAATACATTTACTGCGGTCGCCTTTGATTAGAACTATCATAGTTAGTGAACGTCGATGTGGAGGATTAATCCGAATTGATTCTAGGTCTAAGATGATTTTCTATCGGAAAATTCTTTTTTGTTTTTTTTTCGTTTGTCTTCTCTTCGTTTAGTTCAATAAAAATATCAAAAATATTCTTCGAAACTTTCGACGGATTTTTTTTTGGTTTACAGCAAAACTACACCGAAGATATTCAATCAAAAATCGACGACATTAAACAACATTTGAACGGAAAAGACACCCCGACATGAACGCACAACTCTCATCCAAAAAAATCAAAAATTATTTTCCTTTTTTTTCTATCTTCCCTTTTTTTCCTGTTTTATTTTAATTCAAAACTTCTCTTCCCTGGCACACTACGTAATACGCGTAATAGTAAAAATCTTGTTCAGTACTAAATATAAATTACGAAAGCACTAGTTGATATTGTTTACCGACCGACAGATAGGACGGCATTCGTGACGCCGCTACTACACTTTGCGCACACGCTGATTTAACCTCACCATAATCATCATCCCTTCCATCCTATCAGGTTTCATACATACCATTTTCCCCATTCATGCGATATTTTATCAACACAAGCGTACGTATGCATACGACGACACGGGAATATTGTACAACCATATCGTAGACTAACGATAACTACAACATTTTATATCTCGCATGCTTTCCACGCCCTATTTATATCCAGCATCAGGCATTTACTGGATGTTACCCCGCTTTTGTGACACTTGTTCTACCCCTTTATGTAACAGAAGTGAGATTTTTTTCAATGAATCTCTCATATGCGCCAAGTCTTTTGTACCCCTATCTATATGCAGTGAAGCCAGAGTGTTTCTCCTCTGAAAAGTCTACAAAAATGAAGGAGAAGATTGTCATTCAATACCATGATGGAATGGCACCCCTCAGTCTCTATTTGTATGCATAAAATATCGTCACTAATACACTGACACTGTAATATGTAAACAAGTGAACGACACAACTGTATACACGATGCTGTTGCTTTCAATCGTTATGAGCGTAAAATAATTTGGATTTACAGTTTATAATGTCATATGGTTAACACTTTGGTCCTGTTGATGTTAATTTTCCGAAGGTTAAGCAGACGTTAACGTCAAACATCTCTGTTAATGCGGAATTGTGTTTTTGGATTATGGGTTTTCGATCGGGGATACTGAGACATATTCGTGTCTTCATTTGTCAAACACGAAATTTGACCAATTTTAGTAGGATGAAAATCTGTTTTTGCATTAGAGACCGTTCATAAATGACGTCACGCTGTTAGGGGGTAGGAAGAGTTCAGGAAAACATGACGGTTCTTACAAATTTGGGTCACTGTTGACCCTTTTTGCGTGACGAGGAGGGAGGTGGGTCGAAAACTCATTAAAATAGCGTGACGTCATTCAACGGCCCATTTAGTTGCCCGCTCTGTTAAAAACGAGAATCTCTTACTTCATCTGTTAAAACATCCATTCATCACCAGAAGACTCATAAGTCGATGGAGGTTTTTTGGTTTCATTTGTTATTGAAATGAGTCGATGTAGAGAACGGTACAATAGAACATAAGCTGGACTCGTTATACAGTGAACAATTATTTGACTTTGCAAACTCGTTCTTTAAAATCCAGAAGAATATTCGTGTCAAAAAAATCGACTGAGTCCAAGTCAAGGCAAGACGGCTGTTAATAGTTTCAAGAATGTCGTCTTGCTGTCTCCTTTAGCTACAAATTTTGTCACATTGAAAGGAAACATAAATTTGGATAAAGTGGATCTAGTACCTAGCACCTTATATAGCACTAGCTTCCAATGGTAAGTTCACATCGTGATACCAGGCTGCCACTTTTTTGTAAAAACTTTCGTTCTTAATTAAAGGGAGCAAGCTGTCAAGTTGATAAATTCTGCTACGTAAACACATCACGTTGACATATTTGGATTTTTGCTTTGAGACTCCATTTTCGGTTGAAGTTCTTAGTTAAGGTTTCTATTTAGATTGACGTTCCTAGGTAGGTTCTTCGTGAGGTTGAGGTTCCTCGTTAGGTTGAGGTTCTTCGTTAGGTTGAGGTTCTACGTTAGGTTGAGGTTCTTCGTTAGGTTGAGGTTCTTCGTAAGGTGGAGGTTCTTCGTTAAGTTGAGGTTCTTCGTTAGGTTGAGGTCCCTCGTTAGGTTGAGATTTCTCGTTAGGTTGAGATTTCTCGTTAGGTTGAGGATCCTCGTTGGGTTGAGGTTACTCGTTAGGTTGTGGTTCCTTATTAGGTTGAGGTTCCTCGTTAGGTTGCGGTTCCTCGTTAGATTGAGGTTACTCGTTAGGTTGTGGTTCCTCATTAGGTTGAGGTTCTTAGCTAGGTTGAGGTTCCTAGTTATAGTGAGATTCATAAAAAGCAGGCTGGTTCAGATGTGAAAGTGCGTATTGCATTTACTTTTGTATCTTAACCCGCTCAACTTGCAGACCTTACCTAATAGCAGTTTTTTAATGATTTGCAATTACTAATTTTATCTTGTCCCTGTGGACTATATTCACGACCTGGGTCGATTTGGAACCCAGCAAGGAACAGCAGTACGTAATGCCTGGCATTTGAAGGTCACATTTCTACCAACGAATTGGTTTTGTTAGCCCCATTTATACGTTTTCCATTCAATGGGTTACAACATCACTTCACACATTTCTGATGCGCTAACGAGGACACGTTAATTGGTTCATTCGTTTTTATCGCACTGTTTGATTATTTTGTTTGTTGATTTCTTATCAAATATCATGTGTGATCGATTAATATTGCACACATGACTGAGCAAACTATACGCACGACTGTGTCGTACTGAATATAGTGTAAATACGAAGAAAAAAAGAAAATTAAATAGAATGTTCCATCACCCCGCTCCCTCCCTCATATATTTCCACATTAAACATATCATTTCTGGAATGGATTATAATTTGGAAAAGTAGCAGAATAGAGAAACCGAAAAAAATAGATTTCTTAACCAAATTGTTGACTAGAAATAATAAAATCCTCGTGCACACAATATTTTCGAGTATGACTTGACATAAAAAATAATTTTTGTTTATCCAAGACTCACAGAAGCATAGAGAGTAGGGAAAAAAATCGGAGCCATGATATGAATAATATTGGGTTTTTTTTATTGATTTATATATTTGGAACTGTTTTTCTTGTTGGCTTTTTTGTTCTGTTGGTCTGCCGAGATCAGAGAGCGAGAGAAGGCTGACTGTGTTATGGTTGAATGTTTTTGTATAATCTTTTTTACCAGTTTCTACTTGATGTATTAGATTAGAAATCAAATTATCATGGTCCCTAGTGTGGGATAACAGTTCTTCCGTTTTTTTTCTTCCATTTGACATATGAAATAATTCAATTTGTTGAGCGTTTTGTGAAAGCAACAATTGTCGGAATGTACCATTGGATTATGATTTAGCACATTTTTTCGTCTGCAACTTTTATGCTTATTATGACAAATTGTTGTGGCTTTTACGACATGATTGACATTAAATATGTGAAGTGTTTTGAACGGGGTTGGCAGTTTACTTGCAATTGAGTTATTTGCTGTGATTTTGATCGTTTTAATTTATGAGGGAAATTCTGAGTGATTTCGCTGAAGTGAAATGAATGTTCATCTCATAAGTGGCTCTTGGTAAACATATTTGTTACGAAGGATTTTGTGCCTCTAAAGTTGATACATTTTCCAAACGAAACCTGTCGTACGAATTTCCTATCTACAAATCAAGTCAGTATTATTTTGAACTTTCAGTCTCCCTACACTCTAGAACAGTGGAAGCGTCAGCAGTTTCTTGGTTATCTTAGACCCCCCTTCAGTCGTCGGTTACAACGACACCGAGATAAAAATGTAATAAGGTCAGGCACAACGTGCGATACAACTATTGAAGTACAATATTATCGATACCTGGACCTTTCATCAACGACAGAAGTATCACGACATTTCCGGAAAATCTGATACTTCGTTTGTTTGATGTATTTCGTTATGTGATTCATACGAGATCTACTACTTCATCGTTGTTGCAACCATTTTTCATATAAATAATGAATGCTACGTGAAGCTGATCGTTTATTTTAGTAATCGTTGCCAATAACAAATGACTATACCTCGTTTCTGAAAGGTTAATGCAGTTATACCTGTCACAAACAGCAAGTATATCAACCGTATGTTATTGATTTCAAATCTTTTACTTCCATTCTTCGAGCATACATTTTGCAACATGAGACCGAGCTAGCCGAAGTTTTTCATTTATTTTTTAACATTCTCATCAATAATAGAGTCTTTCGGGTCCTCATTCTCATCTGGAACACCACCAATGCCTTTTAGACGGAGAGCCCGCGACCATTTTTGACCCTCATAAGGGACCGGCTTGAAACCTATGCCAAACCATTTTATTGGCCAACACGAAAAATATTTGTTCTGTATTTAAGCTCTAGGACGGCCCTAGCGAGGGTAGCCTTAGTGTATATCTCAGCTCCCGAACACCGTACAAAATTCAAATTGGTGTCAAAATAAAGGTTTTAGGACCCATTGAAGTATGGAATTGAAAAATAAAATTTTTGTTGGAAGGTGTGTTGTGCCTGGCAAGTTGAAAATTTGAAAATTTGAATTGTCAGACTTTACATAAAAAACTTTATTTTTCAATTGCATTCTTCATTAGGCTCAAATACCTTCAATTTGGAACCAATTTGGACTTAGTGTGATGTTTAACGGCTGAGATATACACTACCCTCGCTAGGGTCGTTCTACAGCTCAAATACAAAAGTCGTAGAACAAATGTTTTTCGTGTTAGCCAGTGGAATAGTTTGCCAAAGGTTTCAAGCCGGTCGAAAATGGTCGCGGGCTCTCGGTCCATTTCCAATGCCTTTAACAAGACGTGTGTTGGACGTCATTTACGGACAGCTCCTAACTATATCATAACGAATATTTGCAGCAGTAGATTAGATCATAAGTGTTAATGTTGTTGACATTATATCAAAGGGGTCATTCATTAATTACGTACGATTTTATGGCTCCATACATTCTAGCAGTCGACATTTCATAGTATGTATACGCATAGGAATATGGGTCGAAAATGCATACTCTGCGTGAATGCCATT
Source organism: Phytosciara flavipes (assembly GCA_026413405.1). Lineage (NCBI taxonomy): Eukaryota > Metazoa > Arthropoda > Insecta > Diptera > Sciaridae > Phytosciara > Phytosciara flavipes. Next base: position 9,550 of record JANTFA010151206.1, read on the forward strand.
CAGTGAATGGTCCCCGAACGCCTGTGTCGTGTGAAAATATCAGTATGAAACTGTCAGTGACAATGTTGCTGGGTTGACTCAAATTAAACATAATGTTTACATCTATAATTTCACATAAAATTATGAGAATTTTCATTAAAATGACATATGCAAAGTAATAATGAAAATGTTTTATGTCAACAGTAAATACGATATTCTCATATTTTGTATGAACAACGAATGAATTTTCGCGATTAAATTATTGATAATATTGACAATATTTTGATATGTTTGTGACAAACTTTCTGTCTCTCTATATTATAGGGTAGTGTGACTGCGTTCTCTACCGTTCGAAAAGTAATATCGTTGAAATGGTTTCCCTACTGTCAATGTGCTATATGTATTCGTTTCATATGTACATTTGCAAATTTATTATATTTTAATCAGAATAAATTCAATCTCATTTCAATAATAATAATAAATTTGAATGATGATGATTATTTTCTCGGGCAGGGGGGAGGGGGGTGGATTATATAATATTTTGACGGACCAAATCCAATTGTTATTGTTTCATTCAATATTCATTATTATCAATTTTAATTAACTGTTTGATTAAAGTATTACACCTAGTCAAGTTTGCACGACTCATTTATCCGTGTCTGCGGGTACTCATATACATCAGGTGTCATCATCATAATAAACCCACTTCTCTCTTTCCATTCGTTTTCAATCTAGTCAAGAGTCTTTTTTGTTAAATTTTATAAATTTAAACCTTTCAATGTCTGTCAAGACATATTAAAGTGCGAATATTTTAACCACACTGTTAAGAATCTAGTACTTCTGTTTTTGAGTCATCTATTACTTCATTTGATGATTTGTTGATGACAGATGTTGGTATACTTCCACACTTTGAGGCATCTTCCCCAGAGCTTGAAGCGGTTTTCTCTAGAAATTCCATCCGCAAAATATGTATTTTTCTCAACGCTGTGACGTTTGTGACAATCTACTCATGTAGATTCGTCATAACCTGATCCTAACGAGACAAAGCCGAATATGACATGTTTAAGACGACGTGTCCTTACGAACGCCGTTTTTCGGCCGACGAGAAACAAAACAAAAATGTTGAGCCGTGACAAAAATGAAAATATTGAAATGTAAAGTGTGCCGGGTATCTCAAGTGGTAAGAGCATTGCCCCGGGGAGGCGAAGATCGTGGGTTCACCTCTTACCCTGGCACCAATTTTTCATTTCAAATTACATGTTTACAAGCACACTGCATACCATAACACTTACTCATTTGCGCTCTAATGGTCCGTTGCCAAAGCGCTACGTCTAAAAATATGCAATCAGCGACCCCAACGAAACTTGTTGCACAAATTACTATTAAGTACGGCAGGTCAGCACAAATTTGTATAGGGACTTTCAGGTTCAGGTTGTTGAGTTATACAATTAACATAACTCATGAATGAATCACTGTGTAAACATACACTAGAAAAGTAGCCTAATTAAATGAATCAATATGTAGTAGACCTAGTATTAGGTATAAATACGAGGTCTTGTTCGTAGAACAAATCACTCTCTAATAAACGTTCAAAGTGAAAACATGTCGTTTTATTAGAAGTCCGGATTGGAA
>JANTFA010151217.1:0-11159 GCA_026413405.1 Phytosciara flavipes
GGGAGTCGGAATCGACGTGTTACAAACGTAAGAGTAAAGGCATTAGACCCTCGTACTTCGTACGGGTCTAAAAATTGACTGATTTACACTTCACAGAAATTCATAAGTTTAAGATTTGTTTCGGTTTGAGCTATTCTCATATCTTTGTTGTAATCTGTATAATACGATGACATCGAACTGATGATGAAGTAAAATTCGGTTATAATGGAAGATCGAAATTCGGATTTTGCTAGTCGTTCCCATTAGTAGTTGCAAAGTAACAGGCAAGCATAGCTTGAAAATATGTTTTTCTCTAAAGCGGTTTTTGCCTGTTGACAGAAGTAAACGGAGCAAGTACATTCCTTTCTAATGCGAGTAATAAAATGAGACTAATCAGTCATTTGTCTGTATCCTTGTTTCGAAGAGGAATCAGCGATACTCAGTGTAACCCCATTCTTCGAGTCGGACAGCTTAAATCATTTATCACTGTTTCCGATGATGTGAACGTTCTCAACCTGCTTTTACATCATTCTGGATGAAGCAACACACGTCCGATCGTTCGGCACCCCAATTTAATTCAAATACAAACACTGCAGCAATAGTTGAATTCTAGTAAGTGTAGGGTGCTTGTACCAGTCCTCGAATGATTAACTTTTTTTCGACTTTGTTTGCTGATAATAAATAACAGTAAACTGATATTTCGGAGATATCGTATTTTTGTCAGGACGCAAATTTAATGAAGATTCGATTTATTTACACTAGCTACTCCCCGTTCAATTTTACATCTTAAAGTCATTGACAACATGAGATTGGGCAGTGGAGGTTTTCATTTAGCAAACAGCAACACACTAACTGTTCTCTTGAAATAAGCAATAAATCGTAACAGTGATGTATGACCACATTGTTCTACGTTAAATTTCACTATTAACGGTCCGCAAGGATGCAGATCGTACAGAACTTTGCCGAGTCTTCAGCTGAAATTGTACGGGGCCATCGTTCGTTACTAATAAGATGAGATTCATCAAGTTCAGGACTCATGTCGATGTTCAATATGACAGTCAGAATTTGTTTTCGCCGCCGTCGATACCTCACGCAAATAATAACAAATAACAAAATTCTTATTCTTATTAGAAATTCGGATTTTGGTAGAACAACGAAAACATGTCTACTTTTAATCTTATAATTTTTTCGGTTTTTCTCGATTTTCTCTAATAAATGCTCAAGTGGGATCGAGTAGGACCTCTGGAATATTTTACAGAATTTTCAAAGACCATCGAATCTCGAATAGGTCGCTTTGTTACAAATTTTTACAAGCTCAAGAGCTAATATTGATCGAGTCAGTTTTTTGTTAGGCTAAAAGAGTCGCTCTGTCGAATTTCGTGTCTAGTATGTTTGACTTATTCGAACGAAGTTGTCAAAAATAAAAGAGAATTGACTTGATTTACACTTCACAGGAATTCATAACTTTAAGATTTGTTTCGGTTTGAAGTATTCACAAATCTTTACCTGGTTTATGCATCGTTAACCTTTGAAATGTAATGGATGTAACGAATTCGAAATTCGGTTTTTGCTAGTATTTCCCATTAGTAATTACAAAGTAACAGGCAAGCATAGCTTGAAAATATTTTTATTAAGATTGAGTGTATGTGTAGGAGAATGATTTTCTTGTATGTTCAGGAAAGTTAGTTTTGATCTTTTCAACCGATGGTCGATTCTCCCTCACACTTATATCACTATTACCGATTCGAGGAAGTTTACCTGGAACTCTAATGGATCGTCTAGCTAGTCTGTACTCCTTTACCTAAATGAAAGTAGAGACAATGTTTGACCAAGTCATACAAGCCAGAGGATATACGGATTTTGCATTTTTGTAACCTCGAACGAACTCATTCTTCAACTTTATTATGAAACTTTTTGCAAGAATGAATTTGTTTTATGCAGGCGCGCCGACTTCTAGGTGTCGTTGGGTGCTCAAGCACCCAACAAAAAAGTTGAAAAATCAAACATTTTGCATTTTCACCATACAAAGACAATTTATCTTCCGTTCTTGCACCCAATGAAAAATTTTTGCACCCAACAACCAAAATAAAAGTCGGCGCGCCTGGTTTTATGTAAAAAAATGGAAAATCCCTTGCAAAATCCTTGACCAATCCGTGTCTCTATTTTCATTGCTTTACCTGAGCATATTCAATTTTAACGGACACTTTTTGGAACAAATAAATTTCAAAAGTTTTTCTAGTATAACTACAACTAACATGCTAACTAACATTGACAGTAGCTTATCTTGAAAAAGACTTGTGTGTTGTTGAAAGTAATCTTGTCAATAGTCAGTTTGCGCAAGTACTTGCATACTCATGCTACACATTACTTATAACTTGAGATTCGAATTCATAAGTGGGATAAGTCGAAAGCGCAAACTCGCTAACTGTGCAAGCTTGTAAGTGTATGTATGAGTAATAACATATCAAATCTTATCACTAAGTAATCGATTAGTATTGACTTCGATTTCATCATCGCCATAGAGTATTGATTTCATACAAAACACCAGTAGTGATATTTGTGCCCGCTTCAGAGAAGCAACATTCCAATATTTGTGACTAATTTTCTTAATTTGTTTTTTTGGTTTTGCTTATTTTAATCGATTAATTTGGATTAACACAATGCTGTCTTCTGTTGTAAATGTGACAACGATGACTTTATATTTTGTCAGTGCATCTCTTCTTCCAATGTGTGATCAACCGAATGTAAACAATCAGCTGGTGAAGCCTACCGATCATGAAACAACCACTCCGATCGAAGAAAACAAGAATGACGATTACATGAATCATATGAAAGATGATGCAATATTAGTGCAGTCATTAAAGGCGATGCATGTGGATTTAACGTCGGGTGTTTATCGTCAGCAGTTCGAGGGATTGCATATGGAAAATGTCAATTTAGAAAAGACGATATCAATAAAGGAGGAAAATATGGACAAGAACCGGTACTATAACATTCTACCATGTAAGACATTTTTGTTTGCGATTTAAAATGAAAGAACGTCATTCTAAACTGAGAACGGTTTTTTCTTACATTCAGATGATTTTAATCGCGTTGTAATTGCAAATACAGCGGATACGGGGACTGATTACATTAATGCAGACTATGTAAACATGACGATATCAAATGATCGTACAAATCGTTATATTGCGACACAAGGGCCGATGCAGAATACCATTGTCGAATTCTGGCGAATGGTGCAGCAGGAAAATAGCAATTTGATTGTAATGTTGACCACAGTCTTTGAAGGTGGTCGAATAAAATGTGCGCAATATTGGCCCGATCTTAATGAAGAGATGAAATTATCACCGACATTTTCCATAAAATTGCTAAGTGAATCATCAGATGCAACCAATAGCTATGTTCTTCGGAAAATTGCGTTGAGTGACAGTGCGGTTAGATCGAGTTCGATTCAATGTAGAGTGATTTGGGTGGTTGGCATTGAGCTTTTGTTTCGTTTTAGACCGGTGAATATCGAGTAATTCGTCACCTACAATATTTAGCTTGGCCTGATCATGGCGTTCCATCCGACAGAACATTGTTTATGAGTTTTGTAGACAAACTTCGCGAAATGCGACAAGAGAATGAGATCAACGGGGTCAACTCGCCAACTATAGTTCACTGTAAGTTTTCCAGAGCTTTGTTACTTGCTTGGAAAAAAGAGTACGGAACGCAGGTACTTTGTTTAAGTCTCTGTTTTGATACTGCGCATGCTTAGAGAAAGGTGCACATGCACAGTTTCGAAACGGAACTAGTGCGTATGAACCATTATAAATTTAACTCTCATACTTCCAAGTACATGATTTGACTTCCTGTTGTTATATTTAAGGTTCGGCTGGTGTTGGTCGCACTGGCATGTTCATTTTTATGGATGCAGCCATCTCCTCAATAAATGTAAATGAGCCAATATACCCGTTGCAGATTGTGAAAAATATGCGTGATCAGCGGTCCTACATGGTCCAAAACGTGGTAAGCGTTTGAACGGTTTGAACTTAGCTATAATTCAAAGAAATAATTTTAAAATAGTTCATCCGGAAGAAGTATAAATTGTTCTTGCGGAGACATGCGAAAAAGCTGTAACAAAGTGCGCCACTTTTTTAAATTATTCAATTTATTTTCTTTTCAGCACCAGTACAAGTTCATCTGCGAATGTATTCTTGCTAAATACAGTAAACTAACCAAAACGGATATGTTCCTTTAGACCTCATTATACAAACACACTAAAACCAAGCATAACCATGCACAAAAAAGAGTTACTCATGTACATAAGGTCATTACAGTCAATGAAAATAGATGGACAGGTATGGCCAAGTCATACAAGCCGGAGGACACACGGATTTCGCTTTTTTATGGGCATGAACGGACTCATTTTTAAAATTTATGAAGAATTTCTTTACAAAAATGAGTTCGTTCGAGGTGAAAAACTAAAATCCCATGCGAAATCGCCGTGTCCTCCGCCTAGAACAAATTTTGACGTATGGGTATACCTCTCTAATCTACTTTCATTGATTACAGTGGATTAATTTATTAAAAGTAACTAAGAAGGTAGAACAGTCCCTATAGAAACTCCTTTCGTTCCGAGGAGGAATGTTTGTATTGAGTCTTTTTAGTTGTAAGTAGTTTCTCTTTAAATAAACCCACGAGCAGATAAAAAAGATGTGATTTTATTGAAACCACAGTAAACACTTACAGATAAATTCCACACAAATATGAAGGTAAAATCAGAATAAAAACTCGCACCTGGTTTTCTTGACCCGATTGCTTAGCCTTGAATCTTACTCCATTCGTGACTCATTTAGCTTAATCACTTTTGCTCTCCATTTCAATTCTCGCTTCATGCATTTCAATAGAGTGAAATTGTCGAGGGGCGACGCACGTTTTGGGCCGGAATTCTAAATCGGAGGGGATAAGTCTGGGTCAAGCGGATCTAGATTGTATGGTTTCATGTCAACTAAATAAAGAAAATTTAAGCTGTCCATCTCAGAGGGTGGCAAATGCCATTTAGTCCAAAGAAGTGCGTCACCCCTCATTTTACAGATACTCTACACGTAACATCTAACTGTACCCTCAATCAATGAAAGTATAAACCAGGTATGGTCGAATGTCAAACTTTGTATGGAGCGGAGGACATAGCGATTTCATATAAACAAATTTGTTTATATGAAATCGTTATGTCATTCGGCTTGTATGAACAGACCATACCTGGTTTTAACGTTCATGGCCCTCAATAGACTGGTCTAATTGAGAGAGTAACTTCTCTCTCTCTCTCCCGAGGCACTGACGGTTATGTTGGTACACACAAAATTTTGCACACTCCACTGTTTCCTGCATTTTCTGTCCGCTATCAAAACTCAGTCGTCCGCTTCCGTTCTTATAGTGACTTCCTCGATTTCGGTAATTTGTAGATAGGCTATCTGAGATAGCTAATCAGTATAAAAACCCTTAAAGGATAAATGAAACGCAAGTTCTTGTGCATCACTTCCAAAAGAACTGATATCGCTTTGGGTGGTGACGCGTCATGACGCATTCTGCACATGATAGGCTTCTGTCAAGAAAATCTTATCAAAAAACGTTTTCAACAAAAAATTTTATCAAAATAATTTCACAGCAAAAATTTAAGTAAAAAGATTTTTTGGTAAAATTTTCTATTGGTTTCATGTGAAGAATGCGTCACCACCCAAAGCGATATCAGTTCTTTTGGAAGTTGTCGTGAATTCTATGAACGATCAAATCAAGCAGGCAAAAAATGGAATCAATCAATACCGAGAACAGTGACAATCATAATTATAGAGAGGAATAAACGAGTTTGGTGAACAAATAGTTCGCGGGGACAACATCACCATCCCCATATTTTAACTGTAGAGGTAGAAACGTAGAATTCCCAACATAAGTGATGACTTGCGTCTCATTTATCCTTTAAGGGTTTTTTTTTGCCAAAACTCTGATACTTTGCCGAAGAAACCTAATTAGGGCTCGAAACAGATCAGATCAGATCTGAAGATTTCAGATCCAATCTGAATTCAATCTGAAATCTGATAGATCTAGGTTTTTTCGATCTGAGCCTATCAGATCAGATTCAGATCGATCTGAAAATTCCCTCCGCGAGGCAAGTATATTAAGAACATCATTATCCATGGCGCTACGATCGCAGATGTTTTACATGGTACGCTTAGTATAAGATTTAACTTAGTTTAGATCGCATAACGTTTTGCCGGTGAAAAAACTTCCAGAGGTTATAGGGTTAAAAATCTAGTCTTGCACCGCAGATGTTGTGACCCGAGCTGAAGTACAGATTGAACTGACGTTCAAAACCATTGTTCTAAAGTTAGTTTCTGTCAATGTGTCGTCGTGTTCACTGTTTTCTATTTTAAGTTTTCCTTTACAAATGAACTTTGATCAGTTTTCTTTTCAATTTGTTGATGGAAACATCAACGCGATGAATGTGGTCGTACCACAGGTAAGTTTTCAAAATTGGAAAATTCTCAATTCGTCCTCATGCTTAAATTCCGAGCAATTGGTTATGAAAAGTGAAAACTAAATTTCAAACGGCAGAAGATTTATGTCTTTGGAATTACGTAAATTCTAAAGTTTTCCATTTCATCATTGTTAAAAAGTGCATGCTTCTCCGAACCTCTACGAAATTAATGAAATGTCTCGTCTCAAACAGGTAGAACATGTTCCAATCGAAAGTTCCAGAACTCACCACTCGAATGCGGATTTCCATCAACCAGGGCATAATACTGAAAGAATAAGCGAGGACAGCCTACTAAAATCTTTGGTAGATGAAGTAGACAGTTTGCTTCAACAGAATGTCTTTGCTGATCTCTTTGCCAATGTCGATGGAGAGCAAAATGACTCGTTCCAAAAATTCGTCGCTGCTACAGACCAAAAACGTCCTGATTGTCACAGTCTAGGCTACGTTGATCCAGTATTAGGCGATCCGCATAATGAGTCATTGGAAGCTGGTTTATATCAAGTCTCTAATACAATCAGACAGCCGGAGATGTACTATGGCAGACTGACTGGTGATAACTACCACGAAAACTCTAAACAAATCCTTTCGAGCGGGTACAGAGTGGGTTCTGGCGTACAAGAAAATTCAGTGGAACCAAGTGAACAGCCGATGATTTCAGAAGTACATAAGCAGTTGGACAACTTCACAGTGGTTCAACAGCAACTGGATCGACAGAAATTGCTTACGGAAGACGAAGAAGCGCTGATAAAGCAGGCAAGTGAGCTCTGAATTTTATACTTCGCTCCACTCCCCAGCCAATCAAAGCCATGCTATTACGTAGATTGTGCAAGAGTCCGCGATAGAAGAAGCTTTGAGCACGCTAATGGAAACCGAAAATGTCGATCCTGTCGCTCGTGGCCGTAAGTTTTCATTTTGAATATATTTCTTATCTGAAACCGCAGTCAATACAGACGACTGACTTTTCCATTTGAAAGAATCGAAGGCGTTTCCCTGTCCAGAGTGTGGCAAAAGATTCGGTTCGAAGTCCAATTTGAACCATCACTTAAAGGTTCACAATGGTGAGTACGGACAAATTCACTGAGAAGGAACTTTCGCGATAAAACTACGAATTTGACTTGTAGATGATCATCATGAGAGACCATTCGAGTGTGAGCAATGTGGTGTTGCTTTTCGTCATAGATCTAGTTTAGCATCACACCAAAGAACTCATTTGGGTAATTTAATTTAATTCAGTTGTGACAATTTCCGACCAGAAAAACCGAAACTTACATCTAACGAGAATTTCTACTTTAGATAAATGTAAATTTGTCTGCCACGTATGCGAGAAAGCTTTTCTGCGTAAGGAGTATTTAACAGAACACGTGCTCATTCATAGCGGTGAGTTAAACCAATTCGAATATGAAGATTTCGAAGCAAATGAAAATTTTGATTGCAGGCGAAAAGCCTCACAAGTGCAACGTTTGCGAAAAAGCGTTTCGCCAAAGGTCTACCTTAGGTACACATCGAAAAATCCACCTCAGAGAAGAAGAGTAGCCGACTTCTGGACGATGTTTCAAACTTATGAATTCATCGAGCAAGAATATGTTGAAACGTCGAACTAGTTGAACGAAGAGTGTATTTTGTCTGTTTTTCTCTTGATTTTTTTTAAGTTCTGAGGATTTTGTGTTCTTTTTTAATACTCAATTTTAATAAAAATGTCGTCACGTGCATTCTGACCTGTTTTATAACGAATAACACCTCAACGAGAACCCAATGGACCCGAGAACACCACCCGCATCAACTAGAAGCACGAAAACGTCAAGTGATTCTGGTTTTCTCTTAACGTCATGAATATATTTGGCTCAAAAATTCGTTTCATTTTTTCCAATGTTTGTTTAGATGAAGCGATTCGACAACTGAATTGAAACTTGAAAATGAAAAATTACTTTATGCCCATTTGTCTGACGGTGGATTCGAACCCCCGATCGTTGGTTTGTAAATCCAACGCGTTAGCTCTCTACACCACCAGAGCGGCCATCGGTGTAGATTGCTTAAGATCACTTTCAAATCTAACAAGGAACGCCAAAATCTGTACATTCCTCATTCAATTTAGACACAAGCGGGTGGCCCGAACTGTCTCTAAGACCCGACCCGTTTGAATTTGGTCGGATTTGCTGGGTTCTTGAGTTTTTAGAAAATTTAATTCAGTTTGGACGTTTGGATGTTTCAACCAGAGTCATTATTCATGTGGTGTTTGGACCCAAGGAGAGAAAGTCAGAAAGTTGCTAGAGCCGCTGATGGCATATTTTTATACGTTGCGATTTGGCAACGGACTATTACGATATCATATGAGTTAGGTGTTAACATTGAAAACGAATGAAGAAAATTTTCGATTTTGTCCTGCCATGGGTTTTGAACCTGGGACCTCTCGATTATGAGTCGAGAACTCTAACGCTCAAGCCAATAAGAAGAAATTTTTTACCTGTTACCTTCGAGAAGGTACACAGGAGTTGAACGTAGGCACAGACTCATCAAATGTCCGCAAACAGAGTCACAACATCTGAGCCCAAACCATCCAAATCAAAGCGGTCATCAATGAATGAAGTAAACGAACAGAGTCAATTCCTCTTCCCTTCCCACTTAATTCATGATAGCTTCAAAGCTCATCGAACGAGTACTCACATTGAGCCTGACAAGGAATTCCGTTGAGGAAATAATAAGCAAATGCTTGACCAAAGACACTGTTTCGTCATGTAGAGGTTCGCTGGCTTGCAACTCTTCAGTCAATGGCGAGCAAGACCAGAGAGCTCCTCTACATGTACCATCGAGACAGTTCATGTAGAACAGTTTGAGTAATATCTTTAGTTCTGATGTATCAGATGGATAGCGTGAGAGGTGATCTCTCGAAATGTCCTAAAAACTTTGAACAATCTTTGAAAATTTTTTGAAAAATTCTTTAACAAGAAAGAACACAAACATTTACAAGAGACAGAAGCACAGATACATTAACGACTAAATCGGCTCGGTTTTCAGCAACAAGCATTTCATCTCATTTGATCAATAAACATCCCATTCCATCCGATCAATAATCAACAATTCACATTCCGTCTGAGAGACTCGTTCCATTCTACCAATAATCAACGATTCGTTTGAGGGTCTCGTTCCTCTCTCCTTCTTCATCTTAATAACTAACGCAATAAATACCTCGTTAGCCGTCTCCACGTTAACCACAGCTCTCGATTCTTCCATATCCATGTGTTTCTCAGCTTCCAATTTTTTTTATAGCATTTGCGTCGCGGCTACACTAACGTGACCTCATGCCATGAGAGGAACATACAGACAAAAATTATCAAAGCCGAAAAATAATGGCCAGGCAGGTCTTTGTACTTTTAGAAAAAAATAAGCCAATTCATCCGCTACTAGCATGAACCAAGGGGTGTCTCATAATAGAACAAACTGACATTTTAAAAAGCAAAATCATCTACTTGAGTGTGTGTGTGACGTTTTGTGTACAGATTTTTAAGGACTCTGAATAATGTCAAATTCAAAGTCCCTATTTTAACTGCGCGAAGATTTTGAATATGAATGATTCACAGCCGACGGTTTGAGATTTCTCCAATAAAATCACTTGCAATAGTTGATTTGCATTCAGAATTGGTGTTCCGAATCATAGTATGGCATTTTTGGTGCGTTTTTCTTTACAAAACTTGAGATTAAATTTTACCCAAAATACCACTGAATATGTGTGCCTGCCGACTGTACCATTTTCAAGTTTAAAAAAAAGAAAAGGTAACGTTTTTTGTTTAGTGGTGTTCGTGATATTGTTTTTCATCGAATTTCGTTCATAAATTCTCTAGTATTATATTACCTCTATGGCATGAACACTCGTATTTGAAACGTCAAAATGTCTACAAATTTGCATACGTGTAGCATTGTGTTACTACGATTGAATGTTTTGTCTGTTTTTACTCACTGCAAGTAAACATGACTCCTGTCTTTACGGAAGAAATACAAGGCCCTTTTGATTGAGTACGCTTCCGAATATTTCTTATGTTCATGCTAGAGAGCAGTGCTATGACTCTATCGAATTATTGAATTTCAATTCATGGTTAATAGATGGTTAGTTTTACACGCCGATGTTGTTTGAAAGGTGACTTAACGCATTCACGCATCATTTAAGCCTTCCACAGAGCAAAATCGTATGAAATTAGTCAGATCACATAAGTTTCTGACAGTGAAAATACTGCCTAGTTAGAGTTAAAAATCTAGTCTCGCAGTCAGTTCTTTCAGATTGACGTTCAGGATCATTGTTCAAAAGTTAGCTTTTGTCAATGTACATTCGTGTTCAGTTGTTTACTGTTTCATTTCGATTTTCTTTGAAGAATTTTGAGCGTTTTCCTCTTCAATTGTACTGAAATGCTAACAAGATGAATGAGATGAATGTGGTCGTACCACAGGTAAGTTTTCGAGATTGAGACCTTCTCAATTCATCCTTGTGTTTAAATTCCCATCAGCTGGTTGTGAAATGTGAAAACAAAATTCCAAACGGCAGAAGATTTATGTTTTCCATTTCATCATCGTTAAAAAGTGCATGCTTCTCCGAAAAGCCTAACATGAATGCAGCAAGTCATTAACTGAACGAAATTAATGAAATGCGTTGTCTCAAACAGGGAGAATGTGTTCCAAT
>JANTFA010151228.1:0-11159 GCA_026413405.1 Phytosciara flavipes
GATATGACAAAATATGAATTGCATGGACATGCTAAACGTTATGCTTATAACATCAGCACGTTTCTTTGCGCATCTCTAAAGGATTGGAAGAAGAAGAAGTAGAAGAAAAAGCCAACCGAAGAAGGAAACCCAACATGTACAGTCACGGTGGGCTTGAACGAACATTAAATGAAAAAGTGGATGTCTATGAATATATCCGATGAGGCAAGTGCCCTAGATTGTACTTTTAAGGGGAAAAGAAAATCCGGAATAGCGGATCACAAGCGGCGTACGAGTCGATCGGGGTCTTTTTGATCATGTGATCGGTAAAAGGCTTGACTGCTGATGACGATGACATAGTCGGCTAGTTCAGCGGATGTAAAGCAATCGAGTAATGACCGATGAAAGTTGAAAAAAGCTACAGTGAGGGTTGGGACTTGTACGCTCGTTAGATAGCGACATTTTTTTTTGACATCGCTTCCTCTACAAGCGAACCAACATAAATCATCGGAGTGGTGTGCTGGATGTGTGGTGAATCAGACCTAAATGCGAGCCTTTGTATTGGAATATATTTATGTGAATTCTTGAAAATGAATAACTGGGATTCAGGAAACAGCTTGCTTGATTGTCTGGGCTCCCTAGAGAACTTTTCATTGGACTTTCTCATACTCTGAGAGTGTTCACGAATGACACCAATCGCTGAAAAGTTGCCTGGAGACTCTCTAGTAGAGAGCCCGGCTAGTCATTTTTTGGAATTCACTACACTTCAAACACATATTCCAATACGAAGGCTCGCATTTAGGTCTAGTTCACCACACATCCGACCCGCATCTGATGGTTGTGTGGTGGTTCGTTAGTAGAGGAAGTGATGCCCAAAACTATAAGTCTCTACCTTCGCGATAGAGAACCTCTTAAAAATGGCCTTTTTTCAACTTTCATCGGTCAATACTCGCTTCCCTTACACCAGAGCGGAACCAACCGACTATGTCATCGTCATCAGTAGTCAAGCCTTTACCAAATACCTGATTAAAATGACTTCGATCGACTCGTACACCGCTTGTGACCCGGTCGAACCAGATTTTATGGATGGATTTTCTTTTCCCTTTGAAAATACTATCTAGGGCACTGTCCTCATCGGATATAATTCATAGACATCAAAAGTGCATCTACTTTTTTTCATTAAATGTTCGTTCAAGCGTACCGTGTAGTACATCCTATGCGCACACAGCCAGAATAACAACAACAACAAAATATCGAACTTATGAGATATATCGTTTGGAAAGCGTTTTAAGTTTGGTATACATCAAACGCATTACGATACATAATATTCACATCGGTATGGAAGACATGCAGGTATGCGAAAAATGAACAACGATGAGTCGCACACATTTTATATGATGATGATGATGGAGAGCGAATACATATAAGATGTGTAACGTAGGTAGACAATATTTTTTATGTGAACGCGTTTTTCCCCGTACGCGAGGTATGTTATTTTATGAAAAATATTTAAAAAGCAATATACGCCGCATAAGAATATACGCCGCGCCGTACATATAATAGTAATAAGAAGAACAAATAACTTATAAGAACTTCTGGTGTTACGATGTCGAAGAAGGCGGGACTCACTATAACACATCATAGCCATTGGATGGTTGTGTTCTCATCTTTTACTGACTCGTAAAACGCATGCCATTACAATTATTATTATGCTTATGTTGCAGCCAAAACGGGGAACAGAAGAAAAAAAAAACGAGTGTACATTGTTAACGTCGGTGTTTATAATTCTCGTACATACGTTATAATGGATATGCCATCTCATATCTCTCTCACCCAGGCACTTTTTAACAATATTAAATCGACGTTATGATTATGTCGAATATATTGAAAATTACACACAGACTTTAATTAATATCTCTCTCCATATCATAGGGAAATAAAATTAAAATCAATTAATGTGTGGCAAGTTACATTGGTGATTTGCCGGGGCTGAGAAAATAAAATCCACTAGGCGGATTCAACTTTAGCGGTCGACAATTTAATAAAGAATTAAATTGAATTGTTGTGAGTGTGTGTTGTTGTTATATGGCACTTACACACTTTGTTCGATAAAGAACAGATTGTAATGCAATGCGGATGAGGTTACATATCTGTGGTCATTATTTGTTATTGATGATGCGATACGAGTATGTGCGTTTAATCACCGCGCTTTGTTCACATTTCGACATTTAATGTGAAATCTCAGATGCGTTACACGTCACTAGTCAATCAACTGATGTAAAGACACAATATCGCATCACCCCAACATAATGCTCGGAACAGGCCCAGTTCAGGTCATACAAAAGTTAGTTCAATCGTCTTGTAGACAACTCGAGTGGAAATCGAATAGTGGCATGATTTGTAGCGGAAGGTTACCGCTTTCCGTTACATATTTTGGTGAAATGAAATGAAATTTCTCCTTTCAACCCAAAAGTATTATCAATTCACTCAATATTTTCTTCAGTAAGGTATAATCCTCTGGTTTTCCTTATGAAAACATTGAATAAATTTCTAAATACTTTATTCGATAAGAGAGGTCGTTCTTTCACGATAATTGGTTGCTGAAGTTGTAAATCTCGATGTATGACTTGTGTGGCTGAAGAATTTGTCGGGTAGTTGCGTTACATAGTTGAGACAATTCGATATTGTTTCACCGAATCTGAACCTATTTTGGTAAACTTTTCTTTCCTGAAAGCTATTTTATATGACGCATAGTTTGAGGTCGGTAGCCCAAAAGAGGTCCCAAAGGATTTTGTTAGTGTGAGTTTACGATGTGCCCGTGGGCATAAAAAAAATTCCGCTTGCTGATGTCCGATGCAATTTTGACGTGCTATGAAAATTTAAATTAGTTGCTCAAGTGAAAGTATGACTCAAGGGCTTTAATTTAGGCTGCTAAACGTTGTCAAAATTCATCGAGAACGTTGAGAAATCACCAATGGACAGCAGTAACTAATGCCTGCAATAGGGCCGCCCTATAATCTCAGGCAGTTTTTTTCCGGGTGTCAGAAAGCACAAAGGAGTCAGAAATAAAACCTGTTACCCCACGAGAAATATTTTTCTGTTCCAAACCACTAAAAAAAACTGGTAACCTAAGTTGGTTCAGATTTGGTGAAAGCATCTTGAATTTTCACAAATCAGTGGAGTTGATCCATAATCAATAAATTTTCTACTTCTTTCGTTTGAAGAATCATTCATAAAAGAATAATGCTCTAGCCAACTATCGATCACTAAATTATTAAAACTTACGCATGACGCATGGGTCTGGGTCATTGTTTATAATTCGTGCATTTGATTTGTTTAGAAAGCAGTTCAATCGCTCACCTGAAAATAAAAGAACAAAGAAAAAATTAGTCAACGAAGTCATTGTTAATACGAACAGATTTTCTGTTCAACGAATTTCAAAGTGTGAATTGAATGGGGAAACACGTCATAAAGCCGATCAAAAGCGCTTCCAGTTCCACCGTAAGACATCAAGTAAATTGGCTATTAAACGAAAATTAATCGCCCTGCAATTAAGTAAAGTTCGCACCGCGTAAAATATTTCATGTCGCCGGCCGCATTTCACAACTAGCCAATTTAAAATTAGTCGAAAATTGCAATTACAATTAAACAAAAAAACGACAAAAAAGAATGAAAATAACAAAACGTTGAATGATACCGACCGACATATAAAACTACAAAATGTTTCAGCATGCATGCAACACATTTTTGCAGCTGTGTGAAACCTCAATATTGTACATTTGAAATGCGAATAGAAATATTAGACATGCCATTATGCTTCTAAAGGTATATCATTTAACAAAACCGATAATCGACAGAGTTATGTTTTGTGTCAGAAACAAATCAATAAATATGTTCAAACTTTCACTACTGGGAATAAATTACAACATGACCATTGGCCGGCTAAATAATTTTTTGATTCGTTTGAGCTTTGGCAAGAAATAATATTTTTAGACCTGAACGAAGTACAAGGGTCTTATGCCTTCACTCTTACGTTTGTAACACGTCGAATTCGAATCCCTGAGTATTGAGTAAGGGTCTTGGTATGGTCTTGGTCTAGATGCCAAACCCGCAATGTGAGAAATGGCTGTCCGTCTGTAAACAGCATAACTTGAGTAAAACGAAACCAATCTTGATGGGACCTTTTTCCTCGATTTGTAATCGCAAATGCCAGTTTAAGTTCGAAAATGAGCAAAATCGTTCGAACCGATTTTATTAGAAATTCATTCGAATTAGAGCTATTTTCGAGGCCGAGTTGAGGTTTCTCGCATATATTACCGGTGGTATTGCTCGCACAAAGCTCACAGATGGCACAAATGAAAGACATTGACTACAACAATCCAGGAAAAGTTTGTCAAAATCGTTTCTCGGGCTCGGTATTTAGAGTCCATTGAGTGAGCGTTGAGCTACTTGGCATAGTACAGTGAAGGTAAAGTGAATTTCAATCCATTTTCATGAATTTTTGTTCTGATTGAAAGGTGATGACGCCCGTAAAGCAGTCAAACTGTTTTCGGTAAAATAAGAAAATGGCCTTCTGTCGCCATTTTGGATTGTCATGTTTTCTGCCCATATCTCAAGTGAATTCAACTTGACTTTGTTGGATTTCTTTCAGACTTCCCATGGAACTATCGGAATTTTACTTAACTAATAAGAGAATGTGGCCAGAATGGGGCTATTCCCTCACTATTGAAAACGCTGTACCTCGCTCAGATCCTAAAACTGCCTCTTATGAACAACCAGCTGTATGCCGTACACTACTCGTACGGGCCGCCCTCAGTTTTAGTAAATGTCTTATGTGAACTATACCTAAAACGAAACCTCTCTCGCGCCAGTCCGTTAACGAATCCATATATCTGCATAATAAAACATTGGCCAAACCATTTAAATATAAAATATTCTCGGTGATATTACTTAACATCAGAGTAAAACGCCAAGTCTTGTCTTGGCGGACATTTTCATTGAATTTCATAAATCATTCATAAAACCATAAATTTGAAACGTTAACAACAAAACGGCTAAGTGTTACACACACACACACAATGTAAATGCATTCAAGTTATTAATGTGGGTGACGAGAAGGAGAGACAAGCCGAGAAAAAGTAAAAACCGAATTATGTCGCTGTCGCAATTATCAATTAAAATTCGCGCATAGAAACGCGAATATCGCCTCGCAGAGTAAAATATGACATAAAACGCAATTGGAAACCGCAAGAATTCAGTTGCAATCCATTTGCAAAACTATCTTGAATTAATTATTCGATTGCGAGAGTGAAGAAAAAAAAGACTGCTTTATCCATTTATTGAAAGAATTTCTGTGTTATTTCATTTAAAAAAAAGAAAAGCAAAAACCTCAGAGTCGTCGTTACTGATGTTAAGCACCATTTTGCCGCGCATATGAATATCATCCGTTCTCTTTGGCATGCACAATGCTATCCGGTCCAGTTCGATACATTCATGTGAGTAGTACGAGACTGCATCATTAATAATATATTGATAACGTTTTGTTGTCCATATGGACAGTGAATGATTTTTCCCAATAACATACCTTTGCGTTATTACCTACTACCTGACTAGAAATAATCATAAACTTTTGCAGCAGCATGGAATGAATGAAAAAAAATTGAATTGATGATATACCTAAACCAAATGCAGTGGAGAGAGCACCATAATCAGATTCGTCGAAATAAGAATTAACGTTAGAAGATGAGTAAGTGGAATTGAGAAAGTGCAAACACCATAAACGGACGGTAATAAATCCGTGTGAGGCACTGCACTTATAACAATGTAGAGGGCTATGTTTTGCACATCATTTTCAATCGTGAAGATAACTTATTAAGCTTTCTCGTTGTGCATCAGGTTGTGCATTAAGTGGACGTAATGAATTGATGGGATGTTTAGGTTTAATTTGGCTTATCCGATTTTCTTCAATAGATACTTTGCTCGCCAGTCATAGTCTTTCGTCTTAGATCAGAGATGAAAATTTGTTCAAAAATGTTATGAAGGGAAGAGAGTGTCGTCATTTGAACAATCGGTGAAGTGAAAAGCGAGGTGGTAACTAAGTGATAGATTGAAGGATTTCAACAAGAATATGACACGAGAATTAACCAGAATTGTAAAGCCATTTCCCGAAAATCGTACGTCTCAAGTTCTCATTGGCAAAACTTATTCATCAGAGTTTGATATTAGACCAGTCGTATCCGACGAAGTCTCCTGTCTCCAGCTTTGTTCAACATTCTTCTAAATGACATTCTGACAAAATTGAACGCGATGCTTTCTCAAGTAAGGAAATGACACGGCAGTCTTGTCCTCTTCATATTAGACAAGCACCGTGAAAGCATCTAAGTCTCTATGTAGCTCTTACAAGAAATGGAGAATCCGTATCAATGATCTAAAATCGGAATCTATTATGTTTACGAGAAAGAGAGCTCTCCGCCACCGTCCACCGAAAATGGTACAAATCAATAGTTCTAACGTGGAATGGTCTAATCAGTTGCATTACTTAAGGCTGATGCTTGACCCCATGTTGAAATTCAATGCACACTTCGACTTTGTACTGGTCAGACGCAACAAAATGATCCACTGGCTTTACCCGCTCATCAGTCGCGCATCGAATATTTAAACAAGAGACAAAATTTTGAAAACGATCTTCAGACCGAGCATGTTTTACGCAGAAAACTGACTGGTGTTTCTTGACCGTTAAACTCAAACATTGTGGGCTGAAGTAGCCATCCTTATCTTTCACAGCGGTCACTCTTACGAGTCGAAACAGTAGCACAAGCTGAGATCTTGAGAGAGATACACTCCAAGTTTGTCAACGTAATGAATTGAAGAACATATTTGAAAGCCAACATTTCGGAATATCGTTCCAATCGTCAGTCAAGTTATTCAGCTTGATATGTTGGGGTGATGAACCGAGATATTTTGACGTTCTATATTTACAATCTTCGGTAAAACTGTTCTAGTCGAATTATATCTGTGCGTCATTACGTTGACAAACTAATTCCGTTGGAGTATATCTCTCTCAAGATCTCAGGACAGAGAAGGATGGCTACTTCAACCTACAATGTATGTTTTACGCAGGCTTAGGTAGATTGAGTCAAAAAAGAGGCTCAAAATGCTCCAAAATAAAGCTCTAAAGACGATTCTCAATGAACCACTTCGTGCTTCTACGACTAAAGATCCACCACGATGCCGCTATCGAGTGAGTTTAAAAACACTCAAAACAGTTGAGACTGGAATTCGTTAAGAGCTGTTGACTGAACGTTAAGGCTGTGGGATCACACTTCCATTGCAGAGCTGCTTGATTGTTAAATCTTTTGGCTGATTATGTCGGTTATTGAGAATTGCTTTTGTTCATTTGGCCTGCGGCCTCGTATGACCATCTACATTTATCACTCTGTTGCATAAGATTACATAATTCGTTTTGATTTATATTTCGGTAGATTACAACCACGTTTACCAGAGATCATTGTTCATTCACGCCTTAGACATGGATAAAACAGATCACCACTTCTAAAACGATCTGATTGTTGAAACCAATACGGTCGCAAAATGAATAGATTTTGACGAAAACATATTTTCGAATTGAAAAGATTTCGCTGTAAATGTACAATGTCGAGACAATGTCAAAATAAAGAAGCGGACGGATTTATTCAAATTAATCACACCCGAACTTAAATAAATGAACAACAGATTCCATAAATAGATTACACGACGACGTCTATAATGATTTTATTAAAAAAAAGTTCCTTTAACTCTTTAATAAAAGTAAATGCCGCTCAGCATTTCGTTCCAAGGTAACAGAAAAAAAAATTATTTTGAATTCAACACCAAAACAAAGCGTTATGCATGCGTAATTCGGTGGTTAGAAGAATGAATAAAAAAAACTTTTATGCTCCCAATTAACACTTCAATTTTCCCATTAAGTGGTTCTTATTACAACCATTCCCTGCACATTGTCTGTTATATAAAATGTAGAATGAAACAAGCGATTAGAAAAATTTAATTTCAATGTTCGTTAAATGCTTTGGAAGAAAAACTCTTTTTTTTCTATAAACTCAACTGAATAATAATAAAAATGAAAAAAAAACTTGAATCTGAAACTAATCGTTGTGTCGAATACTTTGACACCTGCTTTACAGTTTAAAATTGATTGTTTCGAATCTTTTACAGGTTAACCATATTTTTCGGACTCACGAAAAAAACGAAGAAAAACAACAACGAAAGATATATCAAACATGAAAAGAAATAGATCGATCAGGGCCGTAGCTGGCCTGGATTCCCAGGGTGAGCTAAGCTCCTGTCAATTTACTTAGGGAAAATCTCATAGACTTCAAAAGTTTCACTACTGATAATTGGTAAAAGATTCAGCTCAATTTCAGAAATTCAGAACTGACTACGAAGGTCGATTCACGAAAAGTGAACCACAATATCCGGAAATTTTCCATTGCAGGAAAAGTCTTTCTTCTTTCTGAATTGATATTTCCATTGTCGATGTTCAAAACTACAAAGAATACGATCTTCGATATTGTCCATCAGTTTCATGTTCCCTATTGTAGAGGCAGAGACAGGAATGTTGAAAGAAAATTTCTCATTTCAGTCTGTATCTTTCCGATGTTGGGAAATTAACAGCAAAATTGTTGTCGTGGTTGATTATTTCAGATGATGAGATAACATCAGAAACGGCCGTCACATTACGATATTTTCGTTGGATCAGATACTTCGTCTGTTTCGTCATGTGCTTCGTAACAGATAACAGATGACCCCGTCTCAGAAAAGTTGAAGAAAACTTTCAACTTACGCATATCCTTGGTTAATGATCAGGTCACTGCATAAACTGTTGATAGAAAACTTGATCAATTCTTCGTTTTCACGACAAAGGGGGTATTCGAAAACAGAGGTCTCGTACCTTTTGACTACAACTTTACTTCCAAAAGACCTGCAGTGCTCAAATTCCGACAATCCGTTATGGCAAGCCCAAGCTTCATTCAGGTTAAATTTGATTTGAATTGGTCACCCTGAAGCGGAGTTATATTTCTTCACTTCCAAGGCTCGAAACCGACACTTTGGAGTGAGATTGATGAATTGATTCTAAGTACGACCTACGGTTGTCATCAAAACGCCATAGCCGGAAAACATTGCCATCCAAATTTTAATGCTACTTTAGATCAATCTTGGCTACTGTGAAGATAATGACAAGGGAGCTGCTTAAAAGCTTTCTTTTTGCAGCAGAAAAGTGTAAATAGGCTTTGACAGAATAAGCTTACCTCCGTCTGCTTGTAACTACGGCCCTGAAATCGATGATCGAAACATAACATTCCGGAATATCTTGAACACATTGAATTTGGATATAGAAAATAACCGTTTGTCCGGGAAATTAAAATTAAATTTTTTACTTCTTCGTTTCAGTAAAAAGTTGAACAATCATCTACAAAGAATTGAAGAAGAAGAAAAAAGTAGTTTTTTTATTCCAAAATATATGTTATTTAGACGAGGAGTGAGGTTGATATGTTGTGTACTCTAGAAAAGAATTCGTGTAACTGTACATCGTAAACATATAGACTTTGTATACCGAACATTTTTCAAAATGCGCATGATAAATCGGTTATCGTATTCATTTCGTAGACTTTTTTCTTCTCTCTATCATCTTCTGTTCATGATTCGATTGGTAATTAATTTATTCGAAGTAATAATTAATCAGATGGTCAGCTTTAGCATAAGAACTTTATAACGTTATCTTGTCATGGTGGCTCGTATCGTTATGATTTAACCTCAACTCTATGAAGAAAACTTGAAAACTCAATGCTTATTGATATTTATACTACTGTATGAACGCCATCAAAATATTTGAAAAATTGTTGATAACGCCAAACATGCAATTAAAAAACATGAAGTGCAATTTTGTGCCTCTATTATCGGATCAGTTTGGGTGTTTTGTTGATATTCGTCTTTAAATGTAACATCAGTTGTCATAAGTGTTGATCAGAACTGGATCACATTCTTTATGTTGCTGAGTTAAGCATTACATTCCACGATAGGAGAAGTGAAACATTATTCATTCGAAAACGACACACGCATTGCGATTTAATGTTCAAATCTACTACTTCTTTTGTTTTAAGCTTTAATTATTCTTTTACTTCATTTGTTCAACAATTCATTTTAATATAAGACTGTACTAAACGTTGGTATTTATTGATCATTCCTGTCTTTGCTGTTGATAACAGATGTTTAGCCTTTTCACAAAGACTGCTCTGTGGAATTTTGAAAAGTACTTGAAGTGTTAGTCAACCCCACCAGGCTAATCACGTGTCCGCATTAAATCGCAATTCATAATTTGTTCAACTGACTAACGACAATTTTTACTATTTGATTGAACCGACATAGCAGATCGAAACTAATCTTTTACTTCAGAAGTTTATTACATTCACTTTGCAACCTCAAGTAAAGCTCATTACTCATTTGGACATTGTTGTAAATAACACATGGTATTGCAATTTTAAGGAGACGTGAATATTCATGCCTTGTGTTCTGTTTTTAGAAAGTTCGAACGCTGAAAGATACCGCTAGATTTTACGGTTTTTAACGCGAACGCAGCTCAAAATCTATTATGAAAACGATCAGCCTTATGCTACAAAAGCGGTCAAACAAACTGAAATAGCATAGCAGTGTCAACGTCGATTCTGGGCCCATAACCTGTGCGATATTTGAATCTGCACATGGAAAACGAATAAAAGTCGACTGACAGATGAAGTCACAAACAACAAGAAGGTTGATTGACAGATCTACATTTGAACCAGCATTGAAATAGAGAAATAGAGAACTACTTTTGCTCTATATTTGCTAAGACAATGAGGGTAACTTGATCATATTCACCATCAATTCTTAAACGGCGATGCAATGAATCAAGTGGATTCGTTAGTGTGAACACGAAATTCTTGGTATAATTTTGGAAGTGAGAATCTAGAACGACGGGGTTCATTGCATTACCGAATTTTACACAACAAAATGCACCGATTCGACTTGGAGAGAAATGTTTATTGTTAGCGATGATTAATTTAAAAGAAGAACTCCCTAAATGTCTTTAAAATTGTTTTATATTACAAGTGGTATGTAATTCAATAAAAGATAATTATAACGTTCGT